>JAREIK010000245.1:29539-47166 GCA_029783825.1 Sapria himalayana
TAGGTTGATAGACAGATTGATAGACAAATTGACACACAAATTTATAGACAAAATAATAGTAAGATTGATAGAAATATAGATAAACAACTAGTTATATAGATAGATATACATATAAATATGTTAGATAGATAGCAAGTTAGATAAATAGACAAATAGATAGAAAAATTATTAGATAGATATATAAATAAATAGATAGACAGATTGATATATAGATTTATAGACAGATAGATAAAAAGATGCATAAAATGACTTATAAAAATAATGATAGGCAGATAGATTGATTGATTGAAATATTGATAGACAGATTGATAAAAAGATAGATTGAATGTTTGATAGACAGATAAAAAGATAGATAGATAGGTAGGTAGGTAGGTTGATAGATAAAGATAGAATGATCAAGAGATTATTTGTCAGATATATAGATATATAGATAGACTAATTATAGAAAGTCAGAAAAATAGATAGATAGATAGATAGACAGATAGTTCTACAGATAGAAATATAAATAGATAGACAAATAAATAGATATATATATTGATAAACAAATTGATATACAGATAGATAAAAATAAAGATAAATAGTTCGATAGAGATAAAGATAGATAAATAGAGAGATAAATATATAAATAAAAAGATAGATAGATATATATATATATATATATATATATCTATATATATATAACTAGATAGACAGACATAAAGATAGATAGATAGATAGATATATGAGTATAGAATCGATAGAATATATAATATATATATATATAGACAAATAGTTAGATAAATAAATAGATGGATAGAAAGTTATATAGATATAGATAGATAAATAGGCAGATAGATTTATAGATAGACAGATCGATAGATAGAAAGACATATATAGATTATAGATACATAGATAGTTAGATAGACAGATATATATATATATATATGTAAATTGATAGATAGATAGATAGTAAGATATATATATATATATATATATATATATATATATATATAGACCAATAGATAGTTAGAAATAGTAATAGATAGATTGACAGAAAGATACATAGACAGATAGATTTTCATACACATAGATACACAGATATATATATACCAAAAAATAGATAGATCGATACATAGATAGATAGATATATAGAAAGATTAATAGATTGATTGATAGATAAATTGATTGACAAATACATAGATAAATAGATAGATAGATTGATTGATTTATAGATATATTGATAGACTGATTGATATACACAATGATAGCAAAATAGATAGATAATTGATACACAGAAAGAAAAATAAATAGATTGCCAAACAAAAAAATAGATTGATAGATAGTTATATAGAAAGATAGAAAGATAGAAAGATAGAAAGATAGATAGATAAATAGATATATAAATAGATATACAGATAGATAGATAGATACATACATACATAGAAAGATGGTAGATAGACAAATTGAAAGTCAAATAGATAGACACATAAATAGACAGATAAATAATCAAATAGATAGAGAAATAAAGAGATAGAAATAGAGATAGATATATAGACTGGAATATAGATAGAATGATTAAAAAATAAATAAACATATAGATATATAGATAGACAAATAGAAAGATAGATTGATAAATAGATTTATAGACAAATAGATAGATTGATAGGTAGATAGGTAGATAGATAGACAAATAAATAAATATCTAGATAGACAGATAGTTAGATAGATAGACTGATATATTGATAGAAAGATTGATTAATAGAAAGATAGATAGATAGACATATAGATAGATAGATAGAAAATTGAATATAGAAATAAATAAATAGACAGATAGGTAGATAGGTAGATTGATGGATAGATAGATAGATAGCAAGACATATAGATTGATAGATTGATAGATAGATAGTTAGGTAAACAGATAGACAAATAAAAATATAAATACATTATTAGTTAAATAGATAAATTTAAATAAATATTGATATATATATATATATATATATAGATAGATAAATTGATAGAATGATTGAATGATATATTGATATATAGATTGATAGATAGATAGATCGATAGATTAATAAATAGATAAATAGATTGATTTATAGGAAGATAGATATATATATAGATAGATAGATAGAAATACAGATAGATAGATAAATATATCAACATATTATTAGATAGATACATAAATAGATAGATAGATATATCGATAGATAGACATATAGATATATAGATAGATAAAAAGATAGATAGATAGATAGATAAATAGATAGATAGATAGATAAGTAGATAGACATATATATAAATATACGGTTAGATATATTGATAGATAGTGAGATAGATAGAAAGATAGATCGATGGATTGAAATATATATAGACAGACATATAGATAAATAGATAGATAGATATATATATATAAACAACTAGATAGACAAAAAGATAAACAAAAAGATAGAGAAATAGATAAACAAATAGAAAGATTTATAGATAGATAAATAAATAGATATATAGATAGATAGAAATGTAGATAGTTAAATAGACAAAAAGATAGATAGACAGATAGATAGAAAAATAGATATATAGATAAATAAATAAATAAATAAATAAATAAATATATATATATATATATATAGGCAAGCATTCAAGTAATGAGGTAGGAAGACAAGCAGGCAGATAGATAAACAAACAAATAGACAGATAGACAGTCAGATAAATAGATAGATAGATAGATAAAGAGACAAATAGACACAAAGTCAGACAGATAGATTGATAGACAATTTGTTAGTCATATAGAAATAAAGATAGAGAGATTGATTGATAAATAGTTAGATTGACAGATAAATAGACAAACATATAGATAGATAGATAGTTAGATAAATAAAAAAAAAGATATATAGCCAGATAGATAGATAAATAGGTAGATATATAGATATATAAGGAGATTGAAAGATAGACATATAGAATGACTGATAGATTGATTGATTGACAGATTGATATATAGACATATAGATCGATATTTAGATATATAGATAGATAAATTGATAGAAATATAGATAGATATATAGATAGATATATAGATAGATATATAGATAGAAAGATATATAGATAGAGAAATAGATATTTAGATTATTAGGCTCATAGATAGAGATATTATTAGATTGATAGATTGATAAATAGATAGACAAATATATAGGCATAGTTTCTTAGATATATAAATAGATATATAAACAAATAGATATACAAATTGATAGACAAATAGAAAAGATAGTTAGATATATAGAAACATATTTAGATTGATAGAAATAATGATAGACAGATAGATTGATAGAAATAATGATAGACAGATAGATTGATAGATTGATATAAAGATAGATAGATAGATTGTCTGACTAATAGATAGATAGATATATAGATAAATAGATAGATAGATAGATATATAGATTATTAGATAGATATAAATAAGGATAGATAGATCGATGGATAGACAGATAGATAGACAAATAGAACATCAAATATATAAACAAATATAAAGATATTTAGATAGACAATTAGATAGGCAAATATATACACTGATATATGGATAGAAATATAGTCAAAAAATAGATAGATATATAGACAGACAGATAGATAGGCAGACATATATATAGATAGATAGATATATAGATTCATAAACAGATAGACAGATAGATATTCATATAGATAGACTGATATATAAAGATATTAATAGACAAATAAAAAGATAGATAGAAAGATAGACAAATATATAGATAGACAAATAGACATAAACATAGATAGATAGATAAATAAACATTTAGATATTTAGATAGATAAACAGATAGATACATAGTTATATAGATAGATAGATATACAGACAGATAGACATATAGATATATAGATAGATAGACCGACAAATAGACTGGTAGAAAGACTAACATATAAATAGTTGATAGACAGACAGTTAGTTAGACAGATAGTTAGTTAGACAGACAGATAGACATATAGATAGATAGATCAATTTTTTGATAGATAGACAAATAGATGGACAAGTAGATACATAGATAGATATACAGATAGATAGACTAATAGATAAATAGATAGATCGATATATAGATAGACAAATAGATAGATTGATAGAAAGATATATAAAAAAACTTATAGATAGAAATATAGATAGATAGATAGAATGAGAGATGGACAAATAGAAATATAGATAGACATACACACAGATACATATATAGATAGATAGACAGATAAATAGATAGAAATATAGACAGATTTATAATAGATAGATAGATATATAGATAGATAGATTGATTGATTGGTAGATAGATTGATAGATAGGCATATTGATAGACAAGTAGGTAGATAGATCGATAGATAGAGAGGCATATAGATGGATAGATAGATCGAAAGAAAGATAGATAGATAGACAGATAGAAAGATTGATATATAGACACATAGATAGATAAATTCTCATATAGTTAGACATAATGATAAAGATAGATAGATAGATTGATTGATTAATTGATTGATTATTTGATAGATAGACATATAGATAGAATTACAGATAGTTCGATAGATAGACATATAGATCAACATGTTTATTGATAGAAATACAGATAGATAGATAGATAGGCAGAAGGTTAGACAGATTACTAGATTGATTGATAGACAAATTGATTGATATATTGATAGACTTATAGATCAAAAGATTGATATACAATTTGACAGATAGATAAATAGATAGATTAATGGATATATAGATAGATAGACAAATAGACAAATTGATAGATTGATAGATTAATTGTTACATAATTAGATAGATAGAAAGATAGACAGAAAGTTATACAGATTGATAAAAATATAAATAGACAAATAGATACATAGATCGATAAATAATTAGATTGACATATAGATAAATAGATAGATATAAAGATAGATAAATAGAAATTCACATAGTTAGACACATAGATAGACACATAGATTGACACATAGATAGACATATTGAAAGATAGATAGATAGACCCCAAGCTAATTAGTTTTAAACAATCACTCGCTAATTAGTTATATAGAATTTCTTTTTATAATTATATATTAATTGCAAGCGATTAGTCCTTAAATTATAATTATCAAAAAATATATCCATTTTGCTAGGGATTCTTCCCTAACTATTTAGCTCAAGATTAATTTTTTTCATTAATCTATACTGAATTATTTTTTTATATATTTTTTGTTTTAATATTTTATGTAATTTTGTATATTAATGGTCTGTCATGGTCAATGGATAAGGAATATTTGAAAGATACCTTCTCTTATATAATTATAAAAATAAGATATTATAAATAAAAAATTAAAAAAATATGTAAAAACGAATAAAAATTTATATTAATAAAAACTAAAATAAATATTTTTATTTTAGAAATTTTAAAAAATTATATAAAATATTATCTGAATTATTTAATTATGATATATAAATATACTTATTAATAACTATATTAAATAATTAATTCGATAATTATAAACATTTTTTAAAATATTTGAATTAATAAATGAACATACGTAAACATTTGTATTTATAAAAACGAAATATAATTATTTGTATGATAAAAAATATTGACAAAAAATGTGAATTAATGAATAAAAAACTAAATATTATATTAATAAAACTTAAAATAATTACTTTTATGATTATAGGAATCTTTAAAAAAATATTTTAAAAAAAAATTAAATTATTTGAATTTTAAAAAAAATTCATATTTTTCCAAAATTTTAAATAAAATAAATTGTTATTTAAGTATAAATAAATAGATATTTTAATTACATCTTAGAGGTGTCAAAAGGGCTGAGCAGGCCATGCGCTTTTTTTTCAGGTCCTTCTAGGCTAGCTTTATTTGCTTGTCACGGCATACCTGGCATGGTGGTTCGGGCCAGACGCGGCCCGTGGATTTGAATCTGCCCAGGTTTGAATGGTTCGAATAGGGTTGGTCGGGTCGGTTCGACACGGGGTGAGTCTTTATAAAAAAAATTAAGAGTTGAGGGGGTGAAAATCCACGTCACGATTGCCCATCGGGCATTTTGAGCCATTGCCCATCGTGCGTCACCGTGTTGTCCCCATGCCATTCCCAAATTCTAGGCACCCATGTCGGGCTTGGCATGACACGTGGGCTAAAATCCCTTGGCACGACATGGCATGATTCAAGCTGAGGGTCCTCCCGACATGGGCCCATGCATGACACTGCAACGTGGCTTTGGACCGGGTCCGGGCAGCTCGCCCATTTGACACCTATATTTTATCCAAAAACTTTTGATGATGTATAAAAAAAATTTCTCGAGGTGCTTATTAAAATAACACTTCAAATGTTTTTTTAGGGTTTTAAATAAGTTTTGAAAAATATTACTAATGATATTTTTTTGTCCTAAAAACACTTAAAATTATTTTTAGGCCTATAAACATTTTTGAAAAGCACTATCAATCTGACCCTACATTGATTTGAATTCAAGTTTTATTTTTGTCCCTACTTAAATTTATAAGAATTAAACATTTGAGTAAAATCATTAATATTATCTTTTTATATTCCGTTCTTATTAAAATAATAAATATATCTTTTTTTTATAATCTCTTCTCACTTTAAGTTATGTTAGGATTTTTATAAATTATAAATTATAAATTATATCAAATAATATGAATTTTTTTGCCTACAAATTTATTAAATTTTATATTCATAAAAATATATTAAATTCATAAAAATGTATAACCACACACACACACACACACACACCCACACACATATATATGAAATACTTTTTTATAATTTCATAATATTTTTTTATTTATGAAATAATTTTATAGATTTATCCATAAATTATTAAAAATATGAAATATTATAAATTTTGTATGGTTATATATTTATATAATTTAATTATGGTTATATGAAATAATATGTTTTTTTAATAAAATAATATGAAAATTTAGCAATAAATTTAGAGAAGGATTTTACCATGCTAATTAGCTAGAGAAAAAATTCAACACTAAATTTAATATTTTTTATAAACCCAAATATGAAGTGTTACTACTATTTCAATGTCAGAAATTCGATATGAATAAGGTATTGTTCTTCTTTTCTTTTTTTTTTATCAATTTTTAAGGTTTTAATTTAATGCAAGAAATTTGCAATTCCATATCTAATCATGTTATCGATTATTTCATTCTCACACATGTTCATGTTTTTATCAGCATCCTTTTCTTTTGTATTATTCTTCGATCCATTTCACTTGAATTAATAAAGTTGTAGAGCATGCCAGCATATCTTACTGTTGCATTAATCTATAAAATATTTACATTTCTAAGCATAGACATATTATTATCATTAGATTCAACTAAATTAGGTTACTTTTATTATCAAGCTCTCGTCCACTTTAGGTTGATCCATTTATTTTAATTCATGTAGTTACTAGCTCAAACAATTCGATTTCATCCAAAGGTTTTTGAAGTTTTGATTTATGTTGCAACTTGTAAATTTAATCATAACTTAAATACTACAACTACTAGTGTTCTTATGCACAATGGTTTAAGAATCTGCTCAAATTCAGATCTTTGGGTTGAGTATCTTCGAATGGAACTTACATACCTCAACAAGCTGATGGCAAGGAATCATTATCTTGGGTTAACTTTATATTTTCATTATTATTTTTGATACTGTGTTCTCCTGGTCATATTTACATCACTACGATAAGATTTAGTCTTAATGTTTTATTGAGGGTAAATCTTAGTTGAACCAGCAATATAATAGTTTTGAAATATTGTAGAATTTATTTTGGGTAAGTATTATATTTATATTCCTTGTTACTATGTTGCTATTTGTTACTTTGATAGGTGATAGGGGGACCAATAATGGGTGACTTGTGTGCTCTGAGAATCTTAATTGAGGAAGGTAGGTCTCCAATCTTTCTTTTTTTATTACTTTGAGATGCATAATATACCTCAAAAATATGAAATGCTATTGCAGTTTGGCGAACATTGTATTTACATTTCAACGTGTGTCACAGATTTTTATTTATCATCAACTCATCTTATTTCTTTCATTTTTAGATGTTACAGTACTTTCTTCAATGGGGCATTGCCATATAAATATTGAACGAAAATTATCAATGAGCCAATATGTTTCTTAAATCAATGAGTTTTGGCCCATAACTCAATTACTTAAAAATTATTGGTCGTGGATGCTGGATGTTAGAGAGAACTATTCATGATGATTTTCTTCACTAACAGACTAACTTATGAGAAAATTATTTATTTGTGGCTCATACTAATATTGAGGGTGTAGTGGTTTTGGTTATGCTCAGAACCTCAATATTCAAATTCAGAATATATATAGTTTATATGTGGATTCCATGCGTGTGTTTCTTATGGAACATTTTAAAGAATATCTGAAAAAAAAAAGAAAAATATCATGGATGCACATAAGGTGCTGACATATATCAGAAAAACACAATAAATTGAAAATTTTTGGTTTGTGGGGGCAAGCTACATATGTTTTGGGACTTTTGCAGAAATTTATGAGTTTAAAAAGAACATGGGATATTCTTCTATGTATGTCTTAGAAATTATAAAATCACCCATTGCCTCAAGATATCTTATGGGATTTAAATGTAATTTTGAAACACATATGCAAACTATAATCATTATGAGATTTAAATGATCCAATATTTAAAAAAATAAAAATATTTCTCAATTATTATATCATTTATCTTTTTTTTATAATTATTTTATGTTGTATATGAGAGCTTTAAGTATGTAAGTTTCATAATCATTTTCATATTTTTATATAGAGGATTACAAAACATATGTGTAGTTAGAATTATGTGTGTATATTGTATGCTATATTTTTTTATTTGTGTATTTATTCTTTATGATTTAAATGTGTGATTTTATAAATTCTAATTTATTAGATTTTATAATAATTATAAAGTTAAAAGTATTTAATTGAGAATAATACTAAGATGTGTAATAACTTAGGAAATCTTCGTGTTCAATGTATATATAAGAATAATATTGAGATGTGTGATATTTTTAAAGTCTTGGAGCGATGATAAGTGACTTGATCCAAGTAACCTAAGTCTCGTATTTGAGACTTATCAGATATAACTATTAGAGATCTAGCTTAGATTTCCTTTCAATTTACCAAAATAATATTTGTAGAGAATTTTATATAAAGTGCTAAAGAGAAGATCACAAGTGGATCTACTCCTCCTCGAGGTATTGATGATAATTTTTCAAAGCCTACTAGTTTAGATGAAATTTAATTTAGTGTGTCATTTTGGTCTATTAAAGGTCCCCCATACAAGCCATATTTCGACATTGACACTTGTTATACAATGAGATGCAGAAATTAAAATAAATAATTAAATTTAACTTGAACACAAATTGAAATAACATAAATCAAATTTCAATAACTCTTATATACATATTAACACATAAAAAGCCCTTATATAGGAGGCAATTTCATTTGAGCAGCCCACATGAGTTGGGTGGTCCTATCAAGAAGGATAATAAAAGTAATAAACCCCAAATTTCAAATAAGTAACTCCAAAAACAAATCTCAATATCCTTTTTATACAGGTGTTTGTAAGTTCAAAATATCAAAAGTTAAAATAAACAAATTAATTTTAACTAGAATCAAAGAATATTTACTTGTAACATAATAAACTAAAACAAATAAAAACAATAATTGTGTTGGCGATAATAAGAGCATCCAATGATGTTCTCAAATAATTTTTGGGTGTTCAAGAGGAGATCCTAAAGAGCTATATGTCCATTATAGTTAGATTATAGGCAATGATGTCGGCTCGTGAAGGAAGGTTGGCTCACATAAGGGGTTTACATGGAGAAATATCTGAATAGAATCAATTTATATGATAGGAATTAATAATGAAAGCATATGACAACATGAAAATTTTCCAAATTGTGGGTTAAATTGTTTATGGGCCTTATTACAAATATATGATACAATAGGCATGGGTGACCCATGAAATTTGAAACTCTAGGATGAGAAGACAATCTTGGGTTAGAAGAAACATCTACAAGATTCATCAAAGTAGAACTTGAACTTGCCACTATATATGGAACATCTATAAGTTGTATTGACAAATCCCTATCATGCAATTCATCATTTTTACCATAACAAATATTGCTAGCGAAATTATGTTTAATGTCTGTTATATTTAGTATTTTTTGATAAACTACTTTGTATAACCAAAGTGTTTCTTATTTCAATATTTTGTTAGTGCAGAAAATAAAATATTGAAAGATTGGGAATGCAACAATAGCACAATAATGGGTGTCCTGCTACTTGGTCAAAGGACCGAAGAAAATTTTGGTACACAGCTTGATCTATCCAAGTGATCTGACCTGCTCCATCATTGATATTGGAAAATTGTTTAATACAAATTGGTTTTTTATGTCTGTTTTTTGCTGCTACCAATTTTCTGC
The DNA here is from genome assembly GCA_029783825.1 of Sapria himalayana. Taxonomy (NCBI): domain Eukaryota; kingdom Viridiplantae; phylum Streptophyta; class Magnoliopsida; order Malpighiales; family Rafflesiaceae; genus Sapria; species Sapria himalayana. Next base: position 40,005 of record JAREIK010000245.1, read on the forward strand.
AAAATTGTTCATTTTCATTTTCTCTCTCTGTGTGATTTTTTTCTTCGCAAATACTGCATCCATAAGACATTGTTTTGGTAATAATCTATAAACACATAAATATTTTTCTAGTGGATATAACTAGTCATGCTGAATGACTAGTGAATCACATAATTTGTTGTGTTTCTAGATTATTGTTTGATTTTATGCTATGATACTGGATTCTGGGTGTAGATATATCATTTTTCACTTTTTTTCTTCTTCTGAATCTATAAATTTATAAATATTGGTAGCAGAATTACTAAGAATGTCTCATCTCAAATCATAAAGCCAACAAATTCATCATGTTGTTTAAGCAAGGAAATATTTTTTTCATGACTAGTTGACTTTTTAATAAAATTAAAAGAATTATGCTTAGTAATGATTAAAGGATTATACTATGAAAAATTTAACTTATTATCTAATTTAAAATTTCTAGCATCATTAAGATCATTACCAAAACATATGTATTTGGATTAAATTGTTCTTTTTGATTTAGAATATTTAGTCTAAGATTGCCTTGACAGATGAAAGGAACCCTCACTGACAACAAATATAGTTGATGGTCTATATTTATTGTATATTTTTAATAAATTCATAATAGAATAAGTTGGATTTCTTAATTTATTTTAGAATATGTGTCATGATAGTCTATATGGAGGAAATAATTCACTACAAGAAAAATCCCAAATAGCTAGGGAAAATTCCCTAGCTAATTGGGGGGTTTCCATCGCTAAATAGGATATTACGATGGATTAACGACGGAAGCTTTCCAAATCTAAAGTGCTCGTCACTAAAAATTAGTGAGTGAATGAGTCCCTAGCTAAAAAATTTTAGCGTCGGAATATCCCTAAATAAAATAATATTTTCCTAGCTAAATTAACAAGTTAAATGTGAGTTTCCATCGCTAAACAGATATAACGATGGAACCTTTTCCAATCTAAAGTGTTTGTCGCTAAAAATTAAGGAGGGAAAGAGTCTCTAGCTAAAAAATTTTAGCAAATGATAATTCCCTAGCTAAAATAATTATTCCCTATCTAAATTAGCAAGGGAAAATTCCCTAGCCAAATTAGAAAGAGAAAAATCCCTAGCTATTTTCATATCAAAACTTTTTTCAAAATTTTATTTTTCTTTCAAAAAATTTAATTAAGTAATTTAATATTTTTATATTAAATTGAATAAAAATACAAACTATAAATGATAATTTATAATTAATAAAAAATAAAATCATTTAATAAATTATTCTAATATACTATTTTACATAATTAAAACAAATATATAACAAAAGGTTATTAAATCTTATTCATCAAAGTATCTAGCAACATTGCATAAAATATAATCTATCCGTGCATTGACATTGCAATATCTCTCTCAGCTCCTCTGATCACCATCTTTCTACTGTGACAAAGCTGTCTGAGTAATGATGCGTCATGTCTAGTGAAAAATTCTTTCTCTTCTACAACCATCATATGGAAAACATTGTGGTATCATATCTATACAAAAATTAAACCAGTCAATCAAATCAAAATAAATAAATAAATAAAGTTCTATTTTGATAAATATATAATACTGTAATATATATGTGCATATATACTTGCATTTCACTAGTTACATATAATACTGTAGTATATATGTATATATATATATATTGATATATATATATATATATATATATATATATATACATATACATATACATATATAGAAGTATAAATATATATATACATTGTAGTTTATATGTACATATATACTCGGTATATATACATATAGACTACAGTGTATATGTACATATATACTATAGTGTATATGTACATATATACATGTATACATATACACTGTAGTATATATGTACATATACACTGTAGTATATATGTACATATATATGTACTTGTATGTACATATACACTGTAGTGTATATGTACAAGTATGTACATATTTACTGGTATATACTTGTACTTAAATACCAATGTATACATATACACTATAGTATATATGTACATATATACTACTGTGTATATGTACATATACTATAGTGTATATATGTACATATACACATATACTAGTAAATATTGTACATATATACTAGTATATATATGTGTGTGTGTGTGTGTGTGTTTTATATAGGTATATATGTATATATACATATATACTTGTATATATGTATAAGTATTTATATTAAAGTAGAGCATAAATATCTATTATGTAGCATGAACATCAAACAGCTAAAAATTTTGTCACAAACATAAAAAACATAAACAAACACATAATCATGGCTGCAAAAATCATCTTTGTTTGTTTAAAAATTTTAACTAGATTTTATAGGATAAAAGTTCAATACATACATACAATACACACAGTGCATAAAATTTTAACTATTTATTAAATTGATGTTTCTTTATCTTCCCCAGCTCCTCCAGTCACCAAATTTCTGCTGCGACAAAGCTGTCCTAGTCACGGTGCATCATGTCTAGTGAAAAATCCATTCTCTTCTATAAGCTTCGTATGAAAAATATTGTGGTACCATATCGGTACGAAAATTAAACAGTCAATCAAATCAAAATAAATAAATAAAATAAGTTCTATTTTGATTAATATATAATACTAGAGTATATATGTACATATATACTACAATATATATGCAAATATATACTTAAGTTTATATGTACATATATACAAGTGTATACATATACACTATATTATATATATACAAGTACACTATAGTGTATATGTACATATACTATAGTGTATATATGTACATATATTGAGTATTTATATGTACATATAAATATGTACAAAAACTGCAGTGTATTTGTACATATATACTAGTATATATGTACATATACATGCAGACTGGTATATATGTACATATACATATATACTGGTATATATGTACAAGTATTTTTATGTACATATATGTTCAATATATGAACATATACACTGTAGTGTATATGTACATATATACTAGTGTATACATATACACTGTAGTATACATGTACATATACATTGTAGTGTATATGTACAAGTATGTACATATATATTGGTAAATAGTTGTACATATATACCAGCATATACATATTCAATGCAGTGTAAATCTACATATACTATAGTTTATATATGTACATATATTGAGTATTTATATGTACATATAAATATGTACATATACTAAAGTGTATATGTACATATATACTACTATATATGTACATATACACACAAAATAGTAAATACTTGTACATATATACCAGTATATATGTATATGTGTATAAATACATATATACTAGTATATATGTACAAGTATTTACATAAAGTAGAGCGTAAGCACCTAATATAAAGCATGAAGATCAAACAACTATATATTCTGTTATAAGCATAAACAATCAAAATTGCGTTGAACCCGAAAATATAAGGCACGAAAAATTAACAACTAGATTTTACATGATGAAAGTTCAATACATACATACATACAATTATGGATACATACATATATATATGACTTTTTTTCTGTTCCCTCTACAAGTATTTACATAAAGTAGAGCATAAATATTCATAATGAAGCATGAACATCAAACAGCTAGATAGTCTATCATAAGCATTAAAAAAGGAACAAACACCTTAACCAGGGCTACAAAAATCATCTTTGTTTGTTCGAAATTGCGTTGAACCTGGAAACACAAGGCACAAGAAATTTGTAACTAGATTTTATAGGATGAAAGTTCAACACACACACACACACACACACACACACACACACACACCCATGGATGCATACATACATGGATGCATACATACATGTATGCCCTCCTTTTTATCTTCCCTCTACAAGTATTTACATAAAGTAGAGTGTAAACACCCATTATGGAGCATGAACATCAAACAGCTAGATATTCTATCATAAGCATAAAAATTGGAACAACACCTTAGAACCAGGGCTACAAAATATCTTTGTTTGTTCGAAATTGTGTCGAACCTAAAACACAAGGCATAAAAAATTTGCAGCTTAATTTTACAGGATGCAAATTTAATACATACATACATACATGGATACACACACACACACACACACACACACACACACACACACACACACACACACACACATATATATAAAGAACAAGATAAAATAAATGATTAAATTTTAACATATGAATGTTTGAAATTGCATCATCAATAAAAAACCATACTCATAACCAGATGGAAGACATAGCCTAAAAAATTATAATTTTATTAGTGAGGCCTTGATTTTGGATATCACCCTAAATCAAGAGAAAAGATGGACCTACATGAGCTTACCTAGAGGGAGAATATTAATGAAAGCACATCATTATCATACTCTTAAAATATTTAGGAGTACTAAATTTTTAAAATATTACAATTGGATATTTATTTTTCTCTGACCAATTATAATTTGGAAAAGAATATTAATGCTAGATGTTTGATAAATTTTATCGGTATCCTCAAAATTAAAAAAATGCTTAAATGATGAATACTTAACATCATGTTCACTCCTAAAATAAGATCTACAAGAAAAGCATTATTCAATAATATCATTGGAGGTTGTACCCATGATACAAGACCCTTGCTTAGTGCAAGATTTATGAGATATTGATATCTTAATAATATTCTTTCAAAAATCAATAAAACCTCTGTCTAATACATCTCAAATACAAGACATATTGTCCTTTGACAAAGATACTTGTCATAACATCAAGATAATGACCTCTAATATATACATACAAAATAAGAACTTCTAAAGTAATCATGATCCACTGGACACGACTTTTAAATCTTACCAAAAGAGAGATAGAAATGAGCATTAAAAGACATGATGATCTCAATCCAATGATGTATATACTAAATGGATACATTCAAAATCTATTTTAACTGAGTTTTCTATCATATCAGTTGATCCAGTTTAGAATAATGAGTCTGACATTCCAATTAGATTATAGACAAATGCATATAATAAAGAGGGACCGAGGGAAAAGATCGATCGACAAGACTATGTTGGTAATGAATGATTTTACATAGCCTTATAATATTGATTTTTGGAACACATTATTTCATATGATTAACATGACCACTAATAGGTTATTACTTTCTATTTCTCATCACATATATAAAATATGTAATAGTTATATATAAAGTATACATTCCTTTATAATAATTTATATAAAAAAATGCTCATGTAGTAGTCGTTATGATTTATTGTTCCTGAATGCAAAGAACACATATATGATATATAGAATATGAATGGCAATTTATAGCTTCAAGCAGTCTCCCAAGAAATGATTTAATCATTTTATTCAATATTTACTATATTTTTTCATAAAAATATGTCAAATTTTTCTATTTTTTTAAGATGATCAAGATATTAGTATGTGAAACTAATTGTATATGATGATAATGATCTAATTACATGAGATAATCAGTTTGATATATCTAAACTAAAATCTATAAACCAAGTTTTAGACATTATTTGAAAGATTTGAGATTTTTTTAGTATTAAGATCAAATACTCAAAAGTATGACAACTCTTTCGCAGAGAAAATAGATTATATATATTTTATTTGATAAGATATATCATGATGTACATTGTTGGCTTACTACTTAATCTAAATATAGTTATGGATAACGCTTTTAAAGTTATACATATTGTAAGATATAATTATTTATAGTTATATGTTATTATACATATATTATATATAGTTATAAATATTTTTATATTGTTAAACATATAGTTATATATAGATATATTCATACAAATAGTTATACATAAATATATACAAAGTTATAAACAAATGTATTGGTTTACATATATGGATACATATATGTATACTTAGTTACAAATATAGTTATATTTAATTATATAGAGTGTTATAGTTATACAAATATTTATATATAATAGACACATATAATTAAACATAATGTTGTATGTTGTTTAAGCATAAAAAAATGAATTATTATTAGATGAAAACTTTTTCGTGTGCAATATCTCTCTTATGTACTGATTCTTATAGTAAAAGATAAAATAAATGAGATTACGGATTCATTTATTCATTTGTATTAATATATGAAATATGGGAAAAATTCTTCTTCTCATTTATAATTTTTCAAGAAACATATTGGAGAAGAAAGAATCGTGTCTACCAAATCTTTGTGTTTGGATATACCAACAAGATAAATCTCAACATATTTAATGATAAGTATAATTATAGCTCATACAAAAACATTTGAATGGATAAAAGAACAAGAATAATAATTTTATGATTGAACAAAAAGGATAGATAATTAAAGAAGATTGACAAATGATGAGAAGTTTGAATGATTCTTATAAAGTTTTATATGACCACGTTACATATTTAGGGGTCAAAATCATCAAATATATTCCTTTTAACACTTTTTTCATGAAGTGAATTGCTTTCAATCATTCTTTTATAATGATAACAAATCAAAAAATATTTTTGTTTGTGAATTATGACCATAATAATGAACATTACATTCTAATAATATTGTCACAATGACAAGATGAATGTGGTATTAATTGCATCGATTGTTGGATCTTGTATAAGTAAAATACGTGAAATTTATTATTCAAATTTTAACATACTACCAAGATTAAAAAGATAATAAGAATATAAAATCTTTTATATGTTAATACCAATATCATAACACTATTAAAAAATAATTCTAGCTGTATTATTAATATTCTCAAAATTCTAAAAATAATAACCATAATATAGAACACTGATAAATTTTTTGTAACATAATGAATTAGGGAATACATGTAGGTTGTCTTACGACTACACCTAAGATTGGAGTATAAATGGGAACACAACTACAGTATGTTGTGGTTATTATTTGATTTAAAACTCCGAAACTCAAACAAGAAATAAAAAAATGCCGAAATAGAAAGTAGATAGATATAATGAGCACAAACTCACATCATAATAAGAAAAAACATATATATTGGAACCAAAGACCATGGAAAGAAACTTATGTCAATCATTTAGAACATGTCAACAGTCAACACAATTAACATTCAAAACCGGCACAACATTATCTAATCGTAGTCTTGCATCTCTTTGCTCCAATGTAGATGATAGATAAAAAAATAGATAGATGATTGATAGACTAATAGATAGAAAAA
>JAREIK010000245.1:52916-135514 GCA_029783825.1 Sapria himalayana
TCTATCTTTTTATATTTCTTTTTATCAATTAATCAATCAATCTATATGTCTGTCTATCTATTAGTTTAGCTATATATCTATTTGTCAGTCTTTCTATTTGTCTATATGTTTATTTTTTTATCTATTTATCTATTAATCAATCTAAATGTCTATTTGTTTATCTATTTTTCTATACATCTATCAATCTATCAAAATACATTTCTTTCTGTCTATCAATTTGTTTATATATCTGTCTATCTATAAGTCTATCGATCTATATGTCAGTCTATTTTTTTGATTATATATCTATCTGTCTATATATCTATCTTTCTATCTGTCTATCTATCAGTCAATCTATCTATCTCTCTAGCGAACTATTTATCTATCTCTTAATCTTTATATCTATCAATCTTTCTATTTATATATGTACGTATTTATATTTTTATCTATCTATCAATATATATATCTATTTATCTATCTTTATGTCTATCTATATGTCTTTCTATCTTTCTTTCTACCTATCTTTCTATCTGTCTATCTGTCTATCTGTCTATCTATCTAACTATGTATCTTCTATCTATCATTCTTTCTATCTATATTTGTATGTATCTATCTATCTTTATGTCTATCTATCTATATATCTATTCATATATATATATATATCTTTCTATATATCACACTATGTATATTTTTCTAACTATGTATATTTATATATATCTTTCTATATATATATATATATATATATCTATGATTCTTTCTTTCTGTATGTATCTTTCAATGTATCAATTTATCTATATATATGTCTATTTATCTGTCTATTTATCTATCTAACTATCTGTCTATATATAAGTCTATCTATTTTTCTATTTGTCTATCTATCTATCTAAATATATATCTTTATATCTATCAATATATCAAACTATCTATCATTCTATCTATATATCTATCAATCAATCTATATATCTCTCTATTTTTCTATCTTTATATCTATCTATCTATCTAACTATTAATCTATCAATCTATTTGTCTATCTATCTATTAATCTATTTATCTATCTTTCTGTATATCTATCTATGTATTTATATTTCTATATTATATATATATCTATCTGTCTCACTATTTGTCTTTCTATCTATCAATTTATCTATTTATCTATCTATCTGTTTGTCTTTCTATCTATTTATACATCTGTCTATCTATTTATCTATCTATCCACCTATCTATCTATTTATCTATCAATCTATCCATCTATCTATCTAATAATATGTGATATATATATATATATATATATATCAAACTATCTTTCAATCTGTCTATCTATCTATTATTCATTCTATCAATATGTCTATTTTTCTATCTATCTATCAATCAATTTATCTATCAATCAATCTATCAATCTACCTATTTATCTCTCTATCTAACTGGTATTCTATCTGTCGATTTATTTATTAATCGATATGTCATTCTATCCATCTATCTATCTATATCTATCTACCTATCAATTTGTAAATCTTTCTTTTTAATATTCTTTTTATCGACCTATCTAATAATCTGACTATCTATCTAACAATTAATTTATATATCTATCAATCTATCTATATATTTATCAATCAATCAATCTATCTATCTATCTATCAGTCTCTCTAACTATATGTCTATCAATCTGTAAATCAATTTGTATCTCAATTTGTTCGTAATTTTGTGTATGAATCTTTCAATCAATATATCGATCAAAAAATCTATCAATCTATTTAAGAATCTGTCTATCTATTTGTTTATCTATCTATCAATGTATTTATTTGTGTATCTATCTATCTTTCTATCTATCTATCTGTCTATCTGTCTTTCTATCTATATGTCTATCAATCTGTCTATCTATCTGTGTATCTACCATTTATCTTTCTCTTTATTTTTCTTTTAATAATCAAATAATCTATATGGGTATATAATTGTCTATCTATATGCCTATCTAGCTATCTATCTGTCTATCTATCAACCTTGCTATTTATGTGTCTAGCAATCAATCTACTTTTCTATCAACCTATCTATTTATTTATCTATCTTTATTTCTATCAATCTACATGTCTAACTATTTAGCTATCTATTTGTATATCTATCTATCTATCTATCTTTCTATCTATGTATCAATCAATCTATCTATCTATCTATCTCTCTATCTATCTGTCTTTATTTCTATCTATCTATATCATCTATCTATCTATCCTTCTATCTATATATCTTTCTATCTATTTATCGTTTTTTCAATCTGTCTATCTATCTATCTTTCAATATTTATCTCAATCTGTATATGAATCTAATATCATTCAATCTATACATCTATCTATCCATCTATCTATTTATTTGTCTGTCTATCTATCTATCTATATATCTATATGTCTATATTTATGTCTATCTATCTAACGATATTTATTTCTATCTATCTGTCTATCTAAATATCTAAATATATGTCTTTTTATCTATCTATCTATATGTCTTTCTATATGTCTATCTATCAGTCTATCTATCAGTCTATCTATCAATTAGACAATCTATATGTATATCTATCAATCTATCTGTCTATCTATATTTCTATCAATATATCTATTTATCTATCCATCTATTCGTATATCTCTTTATATATTTATTTCTATCTCTCTATATATCTATCTATTTATCTTTTTATTAATTTGCATATTTATTTTTCTATCATTTTATTGATCAATCTTTATATTAATCTATCTCTCAATCTCTGTCTCCATCTTTCAATCTTTCTTTCTTTCAATCAATCTATTACTCTATCTATCTATTTATCTATCTATTTATCTATATATCTATCTTTCTATCTATGTATCTGTCTGTCTATCTATCTATCGTCTATCTAACTATGCGAAGCTAGATTCTCATAGCAAGGTGCTTCGAGTTAGCGAAGCACTGTAGTAGCGCCTAAGCCCTATGTGCGATAATGCTGAGCCAAGGATGCTCCGCCTTATCTTTATCTATATGTCTGTTTGTCAGTCTTTCTATCAATCTATTTGCCTATCTCTCACTCTATCTATCAATCCGTCTATATATGTGTCTATCTCTCAATATATCTATCTATCCATCTATCTATTTGTATATCTATATATATGTCTATCTATCTTTCTATCTATCTATCTCTTTATCTATTTATCTAAATATATTTTTATGTACTTTTCTATTTATATGTCTATCTATCTATATATCTATATGTCTATCTATCTATATATTTCTATATCTATTTATCTATCTATCTCTCTGTATATTTATCAGTTTGTATATCTATTTGTCTATGTATCTATCTATCAATCAATGAATTTTCTGTCTATCTATCTGTCAGTCTAATTGTCTACCTATAGTCTATCTATTAGTCTAACTAACTAACTAACTAACTTTCTATCTGTCTATCTATAGGTGTCAACCGAGTCGTACCGACCCGGCCCGGCACTAGGCACGGCATGGTTCGGCCGTGCCTGGGCCTGGCACGATAAAATCCTGTGCCCGGGTAATGCTCGACTAGTGTTGTTCCTTGCCGAGGCCAACCGGGCCTCATGTCGTGCCTGACCCGGCACAGTTCGGTGGCCCGTGGCACGGCACGTAGGCACTGGATTTTCCCCTTCCGGCAAAAAAGGCCGCGGGTCGGGTCCAATCAAACCCGACCCGTGGTCCCCCAAGCCGACCCAATCCCCCCCCCCCATCCAACTGGCAAAAAAAAAATAAAAAAAAAATTAAATTGCTGCCATTGGATCTCGCCTCTAACGGCTAGGGGACAGAATCTAACTGCCCTCATGATTCTGCCCCCTGAAAAATAAAAAAAATCAAAAAAATGACTTTAAAAAAATATTTTCTATAATCTATAAATTCCTCCCCTCCTCTTTATAATATTTATGTTTTTTCATAAACATTTTTCTCTTAAATCTCACATTTTCTCTCTCAAAAATCTTGCTCCTCTCTCACGGGACTCGAGAAGTCAGCATTTCGTTATTTGGCTTGGCTTTTCGGAATCTAAACTTGGGTTTTGAATTTTGAGCTAGACTGTGGTGCATCGTGCACGTGATCGACCTCACTACTTTACCAGGTAATTTATTTTATGTTTTTTTACTCTCTCTTTCTCTCTAGTCTCTCTCTCTAGACCTAAAATATATAAATTTTAAATCTATCCTCTAGTCTCAAAAAGTGTCCTGATTAACCAAAGTCCTAAAAAATGACAAATACTAATGAAACATATTTAAATTTAGAAAATGAAAATAAACACAGAGGTCTGAGGCTGCTGAAACCTTGGTTTCTCCAGTCGTTTCAACCCAAAGTTCTAAAAAATAAAAAACTAGGATGACTTCTATAGTTTAGACTCATTTTAATATAATAAAACAAAAAAAAATGTTAGGGGTGAGAAAGAAGAAATGACACAGTGCAAATATGGTATGAGACTTTTAACATGTAAGAGGTCGTTTGGGATTATGCACCTTAAGAGGCATGCCGAATTATGCACCAAAAAACATGGTCCATTAGATCCTAGGCAAACCCAACTTGGCACTACATTTTTTGAGACTGGATCAAGTTCAGTCTCAAAGTTTACTCCCTTCATATACTTCAGTGAGTTGGGTAGGGAGGGCATGGCCAGACTTATCACATTGATTGGTCTTCTGATCAGATTATCGGAAGATCCAAGGGTAGTGCGCATCATGCAGACATATTTTTAGCTTGCTTATCATAGGATTCCTATGTCCACATCGAGGAATGAGATACTAAAATTGTATAAGTTAGAAAAACAAAAAACAATTAATACATTTATGGCATATAATGGAGTGGTGTCCGTGACGTCTGATATCTGGACAAGTCACGATGAATCATTTTATGCATATCTCACCAGCCACTATGTAGATTCTAACTGGACTATGAATAATAAAATTTTAGTATTCTATGAGATTCTTCATCCTCATGATGACCCGGCCATTTTTGAGTGTACGATGAAAATCTTTAGGGAATATAAAATTCAAAATAAAATTTTTAGTGTCACATTCGATAACGCATCTAATAATGGAGTAGCGATTAACATGTTTGTTAGGAATATTAGAGACACGCCATTAGAAGAGATTTTCATGTCAAATGCATATGTCACGTGATTAACCTGATTGTTCTAGCGGGTATGAAGGTGTGTTCTCTCACGTTGGATAAAATACGTAATGCACTAAAATATATTCACACTCCTCATAGACAACAAGAGTTTGGTAGTCTCTATTTGTCTAAGAATCTTAAGAAGAAGAAATTCCAATTGGATGTGAGACATTGTTGGAATTACATGTACCTGATGTTGGAATCATGTATTGGATACGAACACATGATATCCGACTAAGTCAATATTAAGAGTGACGAACTTATTATTGACGACACTGACTGGGCTTCAGGAATTTCATTTATGAAATTTCTGAAGATTTTTTATGACACGACGAACATGTGTTCGTCGGTTTATATGCCCACGACTTGCATTGCACTCCGGTGCATATGCAACATTAGTAGCATGTTTAGGAAGTATCAAGCTGACCCGACACTTAGCCATATGGTTGCAGAGATGGAAACCAAGTACTTGAAGTACTGGTCCACCATTCCATCTCTTTATTGCCTCGCTGCATGCATGGACCCTAGGGTTAAGGTGGAAGTGGTAGAAAATACTCTGACTTACATTTCCTCGTGCATGAACCTGGAATAGCCACTTGAAGGGTTCATTCACGAGAAGTTGACTGACCTGTTCACATACTACGATACTAGGTGTGGTGGTGGTAGTAGTGAGACTGTGATTACGGACATGGATACCTTGTTCGGAGATGACAATTTTTCCATTCAGCTAGCGAGGGGGAAATGTAGTGGTGGACCATCACATAGGAGCGAGTTTTCTCGGTACTTAGATACTGATTACTGCTCAATCCTATCACATTCTGATACTAAGAATCTTGATATATTATAGTGGTGGAAATTATATGAGTCCACCTTTCCCGAGCCATCTAGGATGGCACGGTGTCTACTGACTCCTCTGGTGTCGAGCGTAACATCAGAGTCTGCTTTTTCTGTTGCAGTGAATGTGATTTCGGATAGGAGATCGAGATTACATCCAGATATTGTTGAGGCCTTGGGTTGTTTGAAGGATTGGGAGGATTCGAGGTTTAGCATCCATGATCGTGCTGGAGCTGGGACTGAGACATGGACTGCAGCCACATCCACTGTGATAGTGGAGGAGTTGATTGATGATGATGATGATCTATATGATACTGATCTTGGTTTTTTGGCTGATGATGCTCATGATATGCCAATTGACCATTGATGATGATCTACTATTTTTTGATTTTGATGTTTTGTTTTTTATTGATTGTACATTTTATTTATACGTTACGTTGAAACTTTAATTTATTTGGTTCGGACTTTCGGTATCTAATAGCTGATTAGTCATTTTCATTTGGTTTGCTTATGTTTTTTTTACTTTTTAATTTTTTTTAACTTAATTTATTGATTGATTTATTTTTTTTGTTTTAATTTTTCATTTAAAAATTTATAACTCTATTATATAATTCTAATAAATTATAAACTAATTTTATTTTATAATATAAAAAAAATTTAAACTTTGTAAATTTAATAAATTTTAAACAATTTTCATATTATAAATTTATAATATTATACATTATCAATAATTTTATCTATAATTTAATAATTTATATAGCTAAAATAAAAATTAAAACTATAAAATATTTAAAAAAAAATTTTAGCTGGCCCGTACATCATGGTTTGGCCCATACGGCCAGGCCCGAGCGGGTCTGGCTTTTATAAACCATGCCGGGCCAGGCACGAAAGCATGGCCGTGCTTTAAAAAAATGAGTCAGCCCGTTTGACACCTCTTTGTCTATCTATCTTTCTATATATCTATATATCTTTCTATATGTCTATCTATATATCAATATATCTATGAATTTGTCTGTCTATCTATCTATTTAACTTTTTATCTATCTATTTAACTTTTTATCTATCTATTTAATCTATCTGTCTATATTTCTGTATATCTATCTTTCTATCTATTTTGCTAAAATTCTATCGACATATAAGTCCATCTATTTATCTATCAATTTTCAGACAATATACATATGTATCTATTGGTTATCTATCTGTCTATCTACCTATCTCTTTTTCTATCTATTTATCTATCTATTTGTATATATGTCTATCTGTCTATCTATCTGTCTATATATATATATCTATCTATCTTTCTTTATATCTAGGTCTCTATCTATCTATATATTACTACAAAAAATCCCAAACAACTAGGTATAATTCCCTAGCCACTCAGGGCTTTCTTTTGCTAAATCACATGTAGCAACGTATTAACAATGGAAGCTTTCCCAATATAAAGTGCTCGTCACTATAAATTACCAAGGGAAAGTTTTGCTATCTAAAAAATTTTAGCAACGAAAATATCTCAAGCTAAAATAATAAATTTACTACCTAAATTAGCAAGCTAAATGGGAGTTTCTGTAGCTAAATGGAGATAGCAATGTAAGCTTTCCCAATCTAGTGTACTCATCGCTAATAATTAGTGAGGGAAATAGTCTATAGCAAAAAAATTTTAGCAAAGAAAAAATCACTAGCTAAAATATTAATTTACCTATCTAAATTAGCAAGGGAAAATCCCTAGCTAAATTAGCAAGAGAAAATTCCCTAGCTATTTTCATTTCAAAACTTTTTTTCAAAAATTTATTTTTTTTTAAAAAAATTATTTAAATAATTTAATATTTTTATATTAAATTGAATTAAAATAGAAACTATATACAATAATTTATAATTAAAAAAAATAAAATTATATAATAAATTATTCTAATTCAATATTTTACATAATTCAAACAAAAACATAACAAAATTTTATTGCATCTTATTCATCAATGTATCTACCGACAATGCATAAAGTATAATCTATCCGTGCATTGATATTCCTTTCTTTCCTCTGCTCCTCTGATCACCATCTTTCTGCTGCGACAAAGCTATCCAAGTCGCGATGCATCTTGTCTCATAAAAATCCATTCACTTATACAAGCTTCGTATGGGGAACAATGCGATACCATCACTATATGAAATTTAAATAGTCAAACAAATGAAAATAAATAAATAAATAAAGTTATGTTTTCATAAATATATACTACTATAATATATTTGTACATACATACTATAGGTTATATATACATATATACTAGCATTTTAACTCGTTACATGTATTCATGAAGTATATCTAAATATATACTACACTATTATATGTACATATATACTACAGTTTTATATGTACATATATACTCAGTATATATGTATATATAAACTAAGTACATATGCACTTAGTATATATTTACATATATTACTACAAAATTATATGTTCTTATATACTGAGTATAAATGTACATATACTATAGTATTATATTTATATATAAATTGAGTATATATGTACATATACTGCATTATTATATGTACATATAATACTACATAATTATATGTGTTTATATATTGAGTATATATGTACATATACTGCATTATTATATGTACATATAATACTACATAATTATATGTGTTTATATATTGAGTATATATGTACATATACTACAGTATATTTGTAGATATACTAAGTATATAAGTACATATATGCTATAGTATTATATGTACATATATGCGCAGTATATACGTACATATATACTTTAGTATATACACATATATATTTTGTAGTATTTACATGCATATATACATAGTAGATAGAGGTGTCAAACGTGCCGGGCTGGCCCAGCCCTGCACGAGGCACGGCATGGTTCGGCCATGCCTGGGCCGGGCCGGCACGTTTTTAAACCGTCCCCGGGTTAGAATCTGCTCGTGCCGTGCCGTGCCGTGGCAAGGCACGCCGGCACGGGTTCGTCCCGTGCCATCCGGTGACCCGTCCCCTGCCCTCCCCCCCCCCCCCCCCCCCCCCCCCCCGGGTAAAAAGACCGCGGGTCGGGTTAGGGGGCAGAATCCAACGGTCCTCGTGATTCTGCCCCTTAAAATTATATTAAAAATTCAAAAAATTAATAAAAAAATTACTTTTTTTATAAAAAATTAATTTCTTTATCCTATAAATTCTACCCCCCTCCCTATAACATTTATGTTTTTCAAAAATATATCTCCTCTCAAAACTTTCTCTCTCTCACATAAACCGTGCATCTCTCTCTCGGGCCTCGGGATTTTGATTTCGGCTTGGATTTTCGTGAAACTCTACTTGAGTTTTGAACATCAGAGCTTCCTGCGGTGCACCTTGCACGTGACTGACCTCATTGCTTTTACCGGGATTTTTATTTACTTTATCTCTCTATAGCTTCTCTCTCTAGAAAAACATAGGAAAAAAAAAACATTAAGAATGACAAATACACCTGACACGTATTTAAATTTGGAAAATGAAAATGTTAGTGTTACACAGACGTCTGCGGCTACTGAAAATTTGGTTTATCCAGTCGTCTCTACCCAAAGTTCTAAAATACAAAAAATTAGGAGGACTTCTATAGTTTGGACTCATTTTAAAATCATAACACAAGTAAATGTTACGGGTGAGGAACAAGAAATGACACAGTGCAAATATTGTATGAGACTTTTAACATGCAAAAGTACATGTGGGACTGGGCACCTTAAGAGGCATGCCGTATTATGCACCAAAAAACATTGACCCTTAGATCCTAGGCAAACCCAACTTGGCACTACATTTTTTGAGACTAGATCGAGTTCAGTCTCAAAGTTTACTCCCTTCGTATACTCCAGCGAGTTGGGTAGGGACGGTATGGCCAGGCTCATCACATTGATGGGTCTTCCGATCAGATTTTCGGAAGATCCAAGGGTAGTGCGCATCATGCAGACTTATTTTGAGCCTACCTATCGTAGGATTCCTAGGTCCACATCTAGGAGTGACATACAAAATATATATAAGTTAGAAAAACAAAAAATAATTAAGGAATTTATGGCATATAGTGGAGTGGTGTCCGTGACGTCCGATATATGGACATGTCACGATGATTCTTCTTATGCATGTCTCACCAGCCACTATGTAGATTCTAACTGGACAATCAATAAAAAAATATTAGGATTCACTGAGATTCTTCATCCTCATGATGGCCCGGCCAATTTTGAATGTATGATGAAAATATTTAGGGAATAAAAAATTCAAAATAAAATTTTTAGTGTCACTTTCGATAATACTTCTAATAATAGAGTAGCGATCAATATGTTTGTTAGGAATATTAGAGACGCACCATTAGGAGAGATCTTTCATGTCAGATGCATGTGTCATGTGATTAACCTGATAGTTCAAGCGTGTATGAAGGTGTGTTCCCCCACGTTGGAAAATATACGCAATGCACTCAAGTATATTCGCACTCCTCGCAGACAACAAGAGTTTGGTACTCTCTGTTTGTCTGCGAATCTTAAGAAGAAGAAATTCCAATTGGATGTGAGATATCGTTGGAATTACACGTACCTGATGTTAGAATCATGTGTTGGATACGAACACGTGATATCCGACTACGTCATAGTAAGAGTGGCGAACTTATTATTGACGACACTGACTGGGCTTCAGGAATTTCATTTATGAAATTCCTGAAGATATTTTATGACACGACAAACATGTGTTCGTCGGTTTATACGCCCACCACTTGCATTGCACTCCGGTGCATATGCAACATTAGTAGCATGTTTAGGAAGTATCGAGCTGACCCGACACTTAGTCATATGGTTGTAGAGATGGAGACCAAGTACTTGAAGTACTGGTCCACCATTCCATCTCTTTATTGCCTCGCTGCATGCATGGGCCCTAAGGCTAAGGTGGAAGGGGTAGAAAACACCCTGACTTTCATTTCCTCATGCATGAACCTGGAAGAGCCACCTGAAGGTATCATTTACGAGAAGTTGACAGACCTGTTCACATACTACGATACTAGGTATGGTGGTGGTGGTGGTGAGACTGTGATTACGGACATTGATACCTTGTTCGGAGATGATGATTATTCCATTAACCTAGCTAGGGGGAAACGTAGGGGTGGACCATCACATAGGAGTGAGCTGTCTCGGTACTTAGATACCGATTACTGCTCAATCCTCTCACATTCTGATAATAAGAATCTTGATTTATTACAGTGGTGGAAATCATATGAGTCCGCCTATCCCGTGCTATCTAGGATGGCATGGGATCTACTGACTCCTCCGGTGTCGAGCGTAGCATCGGACTCTACTTTTTCTGTTGGAGTGAACGTGATTTCGGATAGGAGATCGAGATTACGTCCAGATATGGTTGAGGCCTTGGCATGTTTGAAGGATTGGGAGGAATCGAGGTTTAGCATCCGTGATCGTGCTGAAGCTGGGACTGTGACAGACATTGCAGTCGCATCCACATCCACTACGATGGCGGAGGAGCTGATTGCCGATGATGATGATCCATATGATACTGATCTTGATGTTGCGGCTAATGATTCTCATGATATGCGGCTGATGATTCTCATGATATGCCGCTTGACGATTGATGCTGATCTGCTCTTTTTTTTCGATGTTTTTTTATTCATTGTATTTATATGCTTTGTTTGTACCATACGTTGTGTTGAAACTTATACTTGTTTTGTTCGGACCATTGGTTTCAAAAGCATGATTGGTAATTTTTCATTTGTGTAGTTTAATTTTTTTTTAATTTTAATTTTTACTAACATAATGTATTGATTTATTTTTTTTACGATTTAAATTTTATTTTAAAAATTAATAACTTTAATATATAATTAATAAATTATAAATATAAAAAAAGCTAAACTAATTTGAATTTGATAAAAAAATTATTTTCTAATATTTGTTTGTTTTATTTAATTTTAATTTTTAAAATTTTTTTAAAAAAATTATATTTAATAATTAATACTCTATATTTAACCTTAATCAATAAAATTTACAATATATAAAAAAAAAATTAATTTGCCTGACCGTCAATCCGTGCGGCCTCCCGGTCCCGGACCCCGGTCCCACGTCCCGGCTCCCGCCTGCCCGGCCCTGCCGCCTGGCCTGTATGGCCAAGGCATGCTCGGCACGGCACGGTACGGCACGGTACGGCCTTGCCGTGCCTACGGGCCGTGCCGTGCCCGCCTATATTCAAACCGTGCCGTGCCCGGCACGACACGGTAGCACGATCGTGCTAGTGAAAAACAGGTCGTGCCGTGCCGGGTTGGCCTGTTTGACACCTCTAATAGTAGATCTACACACACAAACATGCACGGACATGCACGGACATGCACGGACACGCACAGACACACACACACACACACACACTACTATATATATATATATATATACTATGGTATAGATATATACTGTAGTATATACTGCAAGAAAACCTGAAAGAAACAACAAAAAAATTAAAAAAAATTGCAATGCACAGGAGGACGTGGATCTGCACGAAATAAGAGTGTCAAGAACAAACTTGCATTTGCGTGGGACCAGAATTTTTTTGTCCATCTAACAGCTTCAAAAGCTAAGGTGTTGTTCCTATCACCAAGAGGACAAGGCAAACCTTTTACATACCTATTATAAACTAAAACTCTACCCAAAATATTTGGGTACACAAACATATTTACAGATATATAAAAATAGTAATTATAGACATGAACAAACACAAATCTGAGTTGATAGTCATACAGCTTCAACAGATATCTAAAAGATGTCCAACACTGATGTTTAGAAAGAAAAAGATTGCAAAAAACAAAATATTTCAGGAATAATGAAGATATTAGAACTCGAGCTCCTTTTGATCCAGCTGAAATCAGTAAAGATGGGAACCATGTATAGAATAGACCGTGGTAATGTTTGAAGGCTTTGAATCAGAATTTTTTCATGCATCTTACATCAAATGTCTTGCAAAGATTCATTATTAGGTTAATCGGCAAAAAAAGAACAAAACTAGAATAAAGATAAATGATACCTCAAATGATGAACCACTTGTAAGCCCTCCCCAAGGTTTTCTTAGTCTGTAGTGCATTATTCAAGAAAGGTATATCTTTTACAAGTATATCATTAGTTACTCAAGTAACTATATGTATTTCATAATCTTAGATATTGATTCTCTAATCCTATGAAATACATTGCTTGTGGATGCATAAATATGGTAATGCTCCAGTAAAGTGATTGAAGGCAAAGCAGTAATCTATTTTACATTACCACTATTAGTTTCTCATGTTCATATGTTTGCTTTTGTACAATTCTTCTTCCTCTATTTGTGTGTGTGTGTGTGTGTGTGTGGAAATGTTCTAGATTTTTATATATGTTAGCCTATTGTGTGAGTTAACATGTTTTTATGAATTTAGACAAGTGGCAGGGGTTCATTGGTGGAAATTTCAAGTTTGATGCTAAAAAGTGTTATTTTTCCTTTGTTCCTTTTGTAAATATATCTGTGATTTGAGTGAAACATCTATGCAATCCTATATTGTATGTAATATGTAGCAAAGATGTTGCATTTATTATCATGTGATAAGGTGTGGGCAACAAGCTGTAAATATTAGTTACACAAATATAAATTCATATCTAAAAATTTTATAATATTTTTTATCATCATTTAAATCAAAATGATAACTTGTTTTATTGTTATTAATATCATGTATTGTAGCAATCACAAATATTATTGGCTCATAAAATATTCCATTTTGGGCCTTTGTATTCCCCGCCATATGTGCTTTTGTATATTAATTATAAAATATTTACAAAAAAAATAATTCATTTTCATGTTTAGTAAAAAATGTTTAAAAATAAAATATATCTATTTTAGTATACTATAAATGTTCCTTAGATTTATTGTCACTAAATACATATAAAGTAAAAATTTTATATATAGCATATATGTATGTATTTAGCATATTTGTATGTATGTATTTAGCATATTTGTGTGTGTGTGTGTAATTATAGTATATATATATATATATATATATATGTGTGTGTGTGTGTGTGTGTGTGTGTATGTATATGTGTATATATATATATATATATGTATATATGTAGGTGTATACATGTGTATGTATGTATGTATGTATGTATGTATGTGTATACATGTGTATGTATGTATGTATATATTTATGTATGTATATATTTATGTATGTATGTAAGTATATTTATGCATGTATGTATGTATATATATATATATATGTATGTATGTGCATATATATATGTGTGTGTGTTTGTATGCATATGTTTGAATATTTTTCAAAAACATTATAGTTTTCAACCTGAAACATACACAGACTCACACACACACGTAAACTATCCTCAAAAACCTTAGTGGTTTTTATATACTTTAACACCATTTGTGTTTTTTTTTTGACTATATGTACTAAAGAGGAAAATATATTTCCAATATAAACAATCATGAACTTGAATTTTTAATTTTGTTTATAGAGAGAAAATTATAAGAGAGATACTTTTCATTTCCAAATTTTAATTTTCAAAAATATGAGAAATATTGTTTTTTATGAATATTTTATAATTAGTTTATGAAAACATCTAGTATATGCAATTATAAATAGTTATATATAGTTAAACATATAGATATATAGATATATAGATATATATAGATATATATAGATAGATAGATATATATATATATATATATATTCATACAAGTAGGAATATGTAGTTATACATGAATGTATATAAAGTTATAAACAAATATATAGATTTACATATATGTATACATAGTTATCAATATAGTTATATTTAATTATATATAGTATTATATAGTTATAAAAATATTTATTTATAGTTATACACATATAGATAAACATAATATTTTATGTTGTTATACATGTAATTATAAAACAAGTTACACATTTAGTTAAACTTATATTTATATATGTAGGTAAATATATTTTTTCATTTAATTTTATATATTTATACATATAGTTATGTAACGGTATAGAAATAGTAAAATACATTTTTATATATTAATATATAAAAATGTATATTAAATATATGTTGTAAAAAATATATAATAAATATTGATATTTAAATATATTTACAAATATATAGATTTACATATATGTATACATAGTTACAAATAAAGTTATATTTAATTATATAGAGTTTTATATAGTTATACAAATATTTATATATAGTTATACACATATAGTTAAACATAATGTTGTATGTTGTTATCCATGTAATTATAAATATAGTTACATGTGGTTATACATTTAGTTACACATTTAGTTAGACTTATATTTATACGTGTAGGTATATATTTTTTTTCATTTAATTTTGTATATTTATGCATATAGTTATGTATAGGTATAGATATAGTATATTACATTTTTATATATTAATGTATAAAAATGTATATTAAATATATGTTGTAAATAATTTATAAAAATTATTGATATTTAAATATATTTAAATATCAAAACATTTGAAGCAATTCAATTTCATGCTACGTGTTTCAAGATATGCATCTCATAGATCAAATTGTTAAAAAAATGATATGGCATAATTTGATAATTAAAAAAATTATGATTGAGAAAAATTAAAATGTTAATAGTCTACCACATAATTTTGATATATTCTACATGGAATATAATTTGATATATTTTAGATGTCTTTTCAAGTTTTAAAAAATAATACCTAGAAAAAATAAAAGTAATATTCTAAATGTATTTTTATTAAAATATAATATAATGATCATAAAAAAAGCAAGCATCATGGAATGCTAATTAACATTATCAAATATCATGTTAATAGGATAGCATAGGAAATAACTAATAATGATGTTAAACATCATTATAAAAAATTGTGAAAATCATTCAAAATTATCAAAACATGAAATAACATATTTTCAAATAAATTTTAAAATATCATTAAATGCATAAAAAATCCATCAATAATATTTAATTTATTGTATCAAAGAGTGAACACTAAAGAAAAATATTGATGAGTATTCTCCAATTTTCAATCAACATGCATCAAAAATCTTAGAACACACAAAAAACATTGATAATTTATCAATAACATTAGTGACAACGAAACACAATAGAAATATTGATAATATATTTCCACGAAATTTATAGATGTTTATTAAAAAACATTGTGCCTCCCAATATAAATGTCTAAAACATACAACATATCCAATACTTACATCAATGATATTTATAACATCAAACAAATTTTAGTGGCATTAACCCTAATTGAATTAGAAAATTTTTAACTAATATTTTTATAAAAATGTGCTCTAAAGATTATTAGTTATAAATATGATCTACAAATCACTCCTATAACTAATTTGAATATTAATTAAATGTGAATGCTAATCGAATGCATATTTTCTTTAATTTAATACTTCTCTTCATGTTGAAATATGTTTGTCAATAACTCCCAACATGCTAAGGTGCATGGGAATCACTAGGGCTTATAATTTCCTAGTTAATAAATTTGTGATTTGCTTTAATGGTTACATATAAGATGTTTTGACTTTTCCAATTTGCATTTTCTAATTGATTATGTGACAATGTAATTCAATATATTTCTTATGCTCATGGAAAACAAAGTTGCTAGCAATGAGCAAGGTTATCACAAAATAAATTTGCTACTTCCAAATGAGAAACTTGTCAATCCTTCATAAAGTATCTCAACCAAGTGAGTTCACAGGTAAATGCAAACTCGGACTGATATTCTACCTCTACTAATGATATTTACGCCTTTGATTGTTTCTCACACTTCGATGGCACAAGTAACTTACCAAAAATGTATAATAACTTATCAATTACTATTGTTTAATTGAATATCTTTCTATATTGTAATCATATTCAGAGACAACAAAAATAGAACCCATAAACATTAGGATTTGTTTTTTCCCAAGTTACATAAGCAGCAAACAGTAAGCATAATTATTTTTCTTAAGATACAAAAGCAGAAAACAATATGCAAACATTTAGTATTTGAAATCAATAAAACTCTAAAAAATTAAACAGTAAAAAAAACAAAGTTTACTCTAACCATTTATTGTTTTATTAATGGTGTAGAGTCAAAATCATATAATGATATGAAAATAGAAGAAAAGAGAAAAAAATAGGTGGAAAATTAAAAAACAATAAAACATAAATATTCTGAGATTTGCTTATCCTCTTCTTCTCGCCTCCCTGAGTCAAGTTGAACCTTCCCTCACTAAATATTGATAGTCACAAAATCATGAGCTCTCATGTCTCCTCCAACAAATACATTTAATCATTTTAGTTATGTTTGTCAATAAATTTTAATTTAAATTTATATAGATTAAATTATATTTATGTTTGTCAATAATAAATATATTGAAAAAATTATTAAATATTTAATTTTTAATTGAACATTTTGAATTTTTTGTGGTTATAATCATGAAGGTACTTCAAAAAATTGAAAGAAATGATTAGTAATCAGCATCATTAACTTAAAAATATTGTAACATTATTCTGATATTTTATGCCATTAATCAAAAATATGATAATATTTGGAAATTTTTGTAATTATAGCGCCCGACCCAAACCTAGATTTTTGAAATTTGTTATTTTCTATTTACTCAAAAATACAAATATAAGATTATTTTTAAAATAACTTTCATCAGTTCTATTTTATAAAATTTTATTAATAAATTTTAAATTTCCATAATTTAATTTTAAAACATATATAGGCTTTTCTGATATAATATTTATATAAATATTAGAAAAAAATGTTTATTATAAAAAATTAAATACAATGTTTGTTAGAATATTTGTTGTAGGTTGCTCTCGTAGTCCTGTTTTGCTTCTCCTCTCGTCATCATTGAAAGATAGA
The DNA here is from genome assembly GCA_029783825.1 of Sapria himalayana. Taxonomy (NCBI): domain Eukaryota; kingdom Viridiplantae; phylum Streptophyta; class Magnoliopsida; order Malpighiales; family Rafflesiaceae; genus Sapria; species Sapria himalayana. Next base: position 70,758 of record JAREIK010000245.1, read on the forward strand.
ACATTGTAAAAAATATAAAAATATAAAGATACAAAAATATATAGAAACTATGAAATAATTATAAAAATAAATAGACTTTTATTTAAAAATTCGAAGCAAATATATAGAAAATAAAGATACAAAAATATAAAAGTAAACTAAAATTATAAAAAATAAATAATTTAAATAAAAAATATGAAATAGACTTTTATTTAACCATAAATGATATTATTTCATAAATAAATAAAATAATATAATATAATAATAAAGTATTTCATATATATATATATATAATGGTTATAAGTTTTTAAGAATTCAATTTATTTTGTATTAATATAATATGAAATAATTATAAATGCATAAATTTTGAATCTATAGTAATTATAAATTTGAATCTTTGAAGTATTTATTTAATAACCACACTTAGATATTTATTTTTTTAATAATCAAAATTTTTTTGATGTTATTAAAACATTTGTATATTAATTTTAAAATTCAATTTATTTTCTTTTTAATTTTATAAAAAATTTGAATTTTTTTTTAATTTGAAATTTTTTTTATTATTCAAAATTTTTAAATATTTTAGTCATTATTTTTTTAAAAGATTTCTATAATCATTAAAATATTTTACAAATATAGGAATAATATTAATATTTACTTGTTTATTTGTTAATTCATTTAATTTTATAAATTTTTTTTATTTAATCAAATAATTGTTTATTTTAGCTTTTTATCAGTAATAATTTTTATTATGTTAATTTATTAATTAAAATATTTTCAAAATATTTATATATAAATAATAAAATATATTATTTTTTTAATACAAATATTTAAATATCATAATTAAAATTTTCAGAAAATATTTTTTATAATATTTTAATTAATTTATAATCAAAAAAATAATAATTTGACTTATCTACTATAAATTTTTATTTGTATATATATATTTATGAAATTTTTTATTTATAATATCATATTTTTATAATTATTTGAAGAGATTGTGTGTTTCAAGTATAGCTCATCTATAGACCATGAAACAAATACCTTTAATATAAAAAATTAAATAAAATATTAAAATAAATAATTTAAATAAATATTAAATTATTATAAATTAGCAATGGAAATTATCACTAGCCCAAATAGTAGGGGAAAAATCCCTAGCTATATGCATATATTTTGAGATAGTAAAAATTTAAGGTATAATTACTTCGAATTTTTTATAAAATTATAAAAAAATAAATTCAGATAATTATTTAGGAATGGATTTTGTCTTGAACTAATTAGCTAGAATAATTTCATCATGAAATCTGTTGTTATATCAAAGATGTATATGATTAGGAAAATTTCATCACTAAATCCGTCGCTATATTCCATATCTAATTAACTAGAGAAATTACCTCGCTAAATCCTTCGCTATATCCCAATTGTAATTAGCTATAAAAATATGTTGCTAAATCTATTGCTATATCAAATATGTAATTAGCCAAGAAAATTCCATCGCAAAATCCATCACTATATCAAGGTTGTAATTAGCTAGGGAAATTTTGTCTCTAAATCCATTGCTATATTTGTGGCTTTTCATTGCATGGAAATTTACAAAAAAAATAGCGACTGATTATTTCTGGATCTAATTATATATGAAAATTACGTTAGTAAATCTATCACTAAATTTACGGCTTTTTGTTGCACATAAAGTTATGAATAAAATAGTGAGGGAATATTTTCAAAAGTGAAATTCCATCGCTAATCCATCACTAAATTTTATTTCAATACAAAATCATAAATCTCTTACTATTCTCTAGCTAATACCTCGTAATTTAGTCGGAGAAAGATACCTAGATAAATTTTCCTAGCTAAATTGATATTTTTTATAGTGTATCTATCTATCTAACTATCTATCTATCTATCTCTATATCTATCTATCTAACTTTCTATCTTTCTATCTATCAATCTTCCGATTTTTTTGTCTATTTATCTATCTATCGATCTATCTATCTTTAAATCTATTTGTCTGTCTTTGTATCTATGTGTCTGTCAATCTATCCGACTAGCTATCTGTATATATGTGTGTCTGTATATCTATATATTTGTTTATCAATCTGTATATATATATATATATATATATATATATATATATATATATATATATATATATATATATATATTGTGTGTGTGTGTGTGTCTATCTATATGTATATCTATCTATCTTTCTATTTTGTCTATCTATTAGACTATCATTTTGTCTATGTATCTATCTAACAATCTATATATTTGACTAATAATCTATAGAAATTTCTATCTATCTATCTATTTGTCAATATATCAATCTATCAATAAGTTTATATATCTATATTAATCTGTCTATCAATCAATCTATCTAATAGTCTATCAATCTATATATAGATATATCAATCAATTATTTATCAATCTATTTTTAAATTTGTCGATCAATATATCATTATATCTATCTATTTCTCTCTCTCTCTCTCTATATATATCTATCTATCAATCTATCTAACTATCTTTATATCAATATATCTATCTAACTCTCTATCTATCTATATAATATATATCTACCTATTTTTCTATCTAATAAACTATTGATATATCTATCTATCTGTCTGTCAATCTTGTGGTCTATAAATCTATCTATCATAATGTATATCAATCTATCAATCAGTCTATCAATCTATCAATTAATCTATCTATCAATCTGTCGATCTATCTATTTATTTATGTATCTTTCATTCTTTCTTTCAATGTGTATATATATTTTCCTATCAATATACCTATCTATCTTTCTAGAAATCTTTCTTGCTATCTTTTAATCTATCAAACTATCTATCTATCTATTTTTCTATTAATCTATCTATCTATTTATCAATCTATCTATTTGTCTATCTATCTATTGATCTATCTAACTAACTAACTATCTATCTATTTATCTATTTATCTATCTATCCATTTATCAATCAATCAATCTATCTATCTGTCTATCTATCTGTCTATCTATCTATTTATCTATCTGTCTATATTTGTATAAATCTATTTATTTATCTATCTATTTATCAGACTATCTATCTATCTAACTATCTATTGGTCTTTCATTCTATTAGTCTATCTATCTTTCTATTTATCTATCTATTTATCAATCTATCAGTCTATTTCTCTATCTTTATGCCTTTCTATCTAGTTGTCTAACTATTTGTCAATCTAATTATCTATCTATCTAACTAACTAACTAACTATCATTCTATCTATCTATCAATCTTTTTGTCTGTTTTTCTGTCTGTCTACCTATCTATCTTTAAATCTATTTTTCTATCTATATGTTTATCTATGTATGTATATATCTTTCTATCTATCTGTATATCTATCTGTGTATCTATCTTTCAATCTAAATGTATATCTATCAGTTTATTAATTTGTGTATCTATTTTTCTATCTATTTATTGATCTATCTATCTATCTATTTATCTATCTATATGTCTATCTATGTATCTATCTATGTATCTGTATATTTATCTATCTTTCTATCTATATTTCTATCTATATTTCTATCTATTTGTCTATCTTTTGATCAATCTTTCTGTCTATTTATTTGTCCATCAATTTGTCTCTCTATCTATCTTTTATATGTATATATATCTATTTTTCTTTCTATCTATATATCTAACTATCTATATTTCTATATATATCTGCGAATCTTTTGGTCTATCTATCTGGCAAATAATATATCAATTTATTTATCTATCTATTATTCTACCTTTTTGTCTATCTATCATTTATCTATCTATCTAAAAATCTAAAATTGATCTATAAAATCAATATGGCTATCAATCAATCAATCTATTAAAGTATCTATCAATTTTTCTATAAATTTCGCTATCAATCTATCTATCTATTTATCTTTCTTTCTATCAGTCTATCTAATATTCTATCTATTTATCTATCAAATTTTTTATCTGTATATCTATCTATATATCTAGTTATTTATATATCTATGTATCTATCTATCTATCTATCTATATATCTGTCTAACTATTTATATCTCTATTTGTTTATCTATCTATCTATCTATTTCTCTGTCTTTATATCTATCTATCTATTTATATATCTATCTATCTATTTATATATCTATCTAATTGAATATCTATTTATCAGTCTATCTGTATATCTATTTGTCTAGCTATCTATCTATCTCTCTATCTATCTATATATCTATCTTTTTGTCTATATATTTATCAATCTATTTATAGGTATATCTTTATATTTATATATCTATCAATCTCTCTGCCAATATCTCTGTCTATCTATCTGTCAAGCTATCTTTCTATAATTCTATCCATTAATATATCTATCTATCTGTCTATATATATGTCCATCAATCTTTCTATCTATTTATCAATCAATCTATCAATCTTCTATCTATATGTCTATATATATATATATATATATATATATATTTCTTTCTATATGTCTGTCTATCTATCAATCTATCTATCATATTGTCTATTAATCTAACTATTTATGTATACATTTTCTATCTTTCTATCTATTTGTCTATATATATATATATATATATGTCTATCTATTTGTCGAACTATTTGTTTATCTATCTATCTCTCAATCTACAATCAACCTCTAAATCAATCTATCTATTAATATTTCTATCAATCTATATATCATACAATCTATAAATCTAACTATCTTTCTATCTATCCATCTCTCTACTTGTCTCTCTATTTATATATCTATCTTTCTTTCTAACTATATGTCTATCTATTTATATATCTATCCTTTTATTTATTATCTAACTATCTATCAATTTGACTATCTAAATGTCTATCTATCTTTCTTTCTTTCTTTCTGATAATCTATATGTTTATCTATCTATTTATCTACCAATCTATCTATCTATCTATCTATCTATCTGACTATTTATTTGTCTATCTATCTTTCTTTCAATATATCTATTAATCTATCTATCAATCTCTCTATCAATCTATCTATAAAACTAAATATCATTCTTTCTATCAATCTATCTATCATTCTATCAATTAATTTGTTTATTATATCTATCAATAAATCTGTCTTTCAATTTGTTTATAAGAAATACCTATCTTTATATCTTTCCAACTGTCATTAATTCTATATATCAATCTATTATAATGAATCTATCTACCTATCTATCTTTGTATCTTTAATCAATCAATCTATCAAAATACATATCAATTTGTCTATCAATCTTTCTTTCAATTTATTTATCAATTAGTATATCATTATATATATATATATATATATTATTTATTTATTTATTTATATCAATATATTTATCTAATAATATATCTACCTATCTATATATATATGTATATCTATATATAAATCGATCTATCTATCTATTTATCTATCAATTTACTTGTTTATCTATATGTTTATGTATTTATCTATATATCTATCAATTTGCATTTGTATTTGTTAATCAATATGTCTATCAATCTTTCTTTCAATTTGTCAATCAATCAATCTATCTATCTATCTATCTGTCTGTCATTCTATCTGCTTATCTATGTGTCTATCTATCTATCTATATGTCTGTCTTTCCAATAGTTTATCTATGAGTCTATTATCTATCTATCTATTTGTATATCTATATGTCTATCTATCTATCTCTCTATACATCTATCTATATGTTTATATTTCTATGTATCTCCCTATCTATATATTTTTCTATCTATCTATTTGTCTATCTATCTATCTATCTATTTATCTATATACATATCTATATATCTATTAATTTATCAATCTATCTTTTGAACTTTTGATATATATATTTATATATATGTGTGTCTATCTATTAGTTTAACTATTTGTGTATATATCTATCTTTCTATCTATGTATCTATCTTTTTATCTATTTATCTGTCTATTTATCCGCCTATCTTTTTTACTATATATATATATATATCTATCTATCTATCTATCTATTTATCTATCTATATATCTATCCACTTATCTATCTAACTATCTGTCTACCAATCTATATATCAATATGTCTATCTATCTGTCTATCTATATATCTACTAATTAATCTATCTATCTATCTATCTATTTATTTGTCTAATTATCTATCTATTTATATTAAAATCTATCTATCTATCTATTTTTTTCTATCTATTTTTGTATCTATCTATCAATCTATGAATCAATCTCTCAATTAATCTGTCTAACTATATATCTATCTACTTGCTTCTCTAACAATCTATCTATTTATTTATTTGTCTATTAATTTTCCGATCTATTTGTCTATCTATCTATCTATCCGTATATCTAATAGTATATCTATGTATCTATCAATATATATATTTATCTATCTATTTATCTATCTGTCTATATTATCTATCTATTCATTTGACTATCTATCTTTCTATTTATCTATCTATCTATTTGTATATCTATCTATCTAAATTACTAATCTGTCTATTTATTTATCTTTCTAAGCATCTAAATATCTATCTATCTATTTGTCTATATTATTGTCTTTCAATCTGTCTATTTGTATCTATATCCATCTATCTATCATTTTATATATCTATCTTTCTATCAATCTATATATCTATCTATTTATCTATCTCTATTTTTATCTATCTGTCTTAGAGGTGTCAACCGGGCCGGGCCGGGCCGGCCCGGCACAAGGCACGGCACGGTTCAGCCGTGCCTGGGCCGGCCCGGCACGGAAAAATTCCGTGCCCGGCACAGTTCGGCCCACGGCACGGAACACCGACACGGGTTTATCCCGTGCCGGGTGTCCCGTGAGCCCGACCTCATGATGCCCCTCCCGCAAAAAAAAGACCATGGGTCGGGTCAGATTCGACCCGACCGACGGTCCCCCGTATCCCGAACCGCTCGGGCAGGCAAGCCCGAGCCGGCCGGCAAGCCACGGCACGGCCCGCCGTGCCTGGGGGCCGTGCCGGGCCTAGGGTTTTTTTAAACCTGGCCGGCCCGGGCACGACCAGGTACAGTAACCGTGCCGTGTCCGGCCGGCACGGAAGCACGATCGTGCCCTAAAAAAATGGGCCGGGCTGGCCCGTCCCTGCCCGTTTGACACCTCTAATCTGTCTATCTAACTATTTGTTTATCTATCTCACTATCTACCTATCTATATATCTATCTGTCAATTTGTCAATCTGTTTTATCTAACAATCTATTTGTGTGTGTGTGTGTGTGTCTATCTATCTATATATTTGTATTTCTATCTTTCTATTTCTTTATTGATCTATATAATAATTAATCGATCGATCTATTTATCTATCTATCTACCTATTTATCTATCTATGTATTGATCTATATGTTTATCTATCTATCTATTTATCTATCTTTTTATCAATTAGTCTATTAATTTATATATCAATCTGTCTTTCTATTTATCAATCAATCTATCTATCTTTTTTTCTATTTATCTATTTGTTTGTATTTCTATCAATCAATCTATTTGACTATTTGTCTATTCATTTATCTATCTATGATATTATTTATCTATGTTTGTATCTATCTATCTATCTATCTGCTTATCTATCTATCTATCTATATATCTTTCTTTATTTCCATTATATCTATCTATCTATTTATCTATCTATATATTTATTAATTTATATATCTATCTCTATATCTATCAATTTTTCTATCATTCTATCTATCTATCTTTCTGCCTATCTATCTATCTATATATCTTTCATTATTTCTCTTGTATCTATCTGTCTATTTATCTATCAATATATCTATTAATTTATATATCTAGCTTTATATCTAAATATTTTTTTATCATTCTATCTATCTATCTATCTATCATTCTATCTATCAAACTATCTATTAAACTATCTAATAATTTATAAATCAATCTATCTATCAATTTGTATATCAAACTACTTATTAATTAAACTATATATATGTCTATCTATCTATCTTTTCATATGTCTATCTATCTTTCTATCTTTCACTCTATCAAAATATGTATCAAATTGTATTTCGATCTCTTTATCTATATGTCTATATGTTTATCTCGCTATCTATCTTTCTGTGTGTCTATTTTATTATGTATCTATGTGTTTACCTATCTATTTGTCTATCTGTCTATTAGTATGTCTATCTGTATATTTATCTATCAATCAATCAATCAATTTTTTTGTCTATCTTTCTGTCTCTATAACTATCTTTCTATCTAACTATCTATTTATATATTTATCTATTTATCTATCTATCTATCAAACTAACTTTTTATCTATTTTTGTATCTATTTGTATATCAATTAGCTACATTTATGTCAATTTATTTGTTTATCTATAAAGATGCATATCTATTTGTCTATCTATCTATCTATCTATCTAAATGTTTATATTTCTATCTATCTGTCTATATGTATATCTATCTTTTAGTATATCTTTCTGTCTATCTATTTTTTTAACATTATATCTATATATCTTCCTTTCTATCTAACTATCAATCTATCTGTCTATTTATCTTTCTATACATCTATCTATCTTTTGTTATATCTAACTATCTACCTATCTATATGTCTATCTATTTGTCTAACTTTCTATATATCTTTATGTCTATCTATCTATCAATCTATATGTCTATCTATATTTTAATATATGTCTTTTTATCTTTCTGTCTTTTTATGTCTACTATTTGTCTATCTATCTATATATCTATATTTTTATCTATTTTTCTAACTATCTATATATATTTCTATCTATCTATCTTTCTATCTTGGTGTCTATTTATCTAACTATCTATATGTATATCTATTTATCTATATATCTATGTGTCTATTTATATGTATATCTATATGTATATCTCTCTATCAATCAATATGTCTATCTCTCTATCAATCTATATGTCTATCGATCTATCTTTCTTTCTATATATCTATCTATGTATGTGTCTATCAATCTATCTATCTATGTACCTATCTATTTGTATATCTACATATCTACCTATCGGTATATTATATATCTATCTATTTCTTTATCTATCTTTCTATCAATTGGTATATATATATATATATATATTTGTCAATCTATCTTACTATCAATCTATTAAGTTATCTATGTATCTATATGGCTATCTATCTCTCTATATATTTGACTATCTATATGCCTATCTATCTGTCTGTCTATAAATCTATCTTTCTTTCTTTATTTCTTTCTTTTTGTCTATCTAACTACCTATATATCTCTCAATCTATATGTCTATTTATCTGTTTATCTTCCATTCTAATAATCTAGATATCTTTATGTATATCTATCTATCTATATATGTATTTATTTATTTATCTATATATCTATCTATCTATATATCTATCTATTTATGAATCTATCTCTCTATCTGTCTATCTCTCTGTCTATCTATCTATATGTGTATCTTTATGTCTATATATTTGTCTAATAATTTGTCGATCTACCTTTCTATCTATCTGTATAACTATCTATTTATCTATCTATCTATCAAACTATCTATCATTCTATCAATCTGTCTATCAATCATTCTTTTAATCAGTCTTTCAATTTGCCTCAATCAATCAATCAATCTATCTATCTAAATATATATCTATTTATCTATTAATCTAACTAACAATCTGTCTATTTAACTAACAATATTTTTCTCTGTATATTCATTTTGTGTATCTATCTATTTGTCAGTCTATTTGGCTATTTATCTTTTTGTCTGTCTATCTTTTTTTTATATATCTGTCTATCTATCAGCCCATCAAATGTCTATTTATCAATATATCTATATGTCTATCTGTCTGTCTATCTGTCTATGTATTTGTTTATCTATCTATGTAACTATCTATCTATCTATCTAACATTCTATATTTATATCTATATATTTATCTATCTATTTGTCTATGTATATTTCTATCTATCGGTGTATCACATTGTCTATTAATCTATCTATCAACATGTGTATAATTTTGTCAATCAATCTATCTATTATTATGTCTTTCAATCTATTTATAAATCTATATATTTATTTGTCTATCTATCTATTTAATTTTATATTTCTCTAAGTATCTATCTATGTGTCTATCTATTTATTTATCTATCTTTCTATCTATTTATCTGTCTCTCTATCTATCTACCTAACTATATGCATATCTATCTTTCTATATATTTAGCAATCGAATATTTTATCAATCTTTATATATATATATATATTTGTTTATTAATCTATATTTCTGTCTATCTATCTATCTTTAAGTCAATCTATCGATCTATATGTTTAATAATTTGTCTATGTAATGATCTATTAATCTCTCTATTTATCTATCTCTTAATCTATCTATCTATATATTTATCAATCTATAAATATATCTGTTTATCTATTTTTCTATCTCTCTATCTATTTGTCTATCTATCTGTCTAACTTTTTATCTCTCTATCTATCTATCTGTCAATCTATATTTTTAATAATTTGTTGATCTATCCTACATTCTTTCTGTTTATCTATTTGTTTATCAATATATCTTTCTACCAGTAAATCAATCTAATGATCAATCTATTTATCAATCTGTCTATCTATCTGTCTATTTTTTTATCTATCATTTTGTCAATCTATATGTTATTTATCTATATATATATATATATATATATATATTTCAATTTAATTTTCTATTTCTTTATCTATCAATCTATCAATCTAGCTCTCTTTCTTTAAGTTTATCTATCTATCTGTCTGTCTATCTATCTATCTATCTGTCTATTTGTCCATCTATCTATTTGTCAACCTATCTTTCTTTCTATTTAAATGTGTGTCTTTATCTATGTATTTGTTTCTCTATCTGTCTATCTATTTATTTTTTATTTACCTATCTTTATAGATATAAATATATATATCTATCAATCTATTTGTCTATTTATCTGTCACTATATTTGTCTATCTATTTATCTATCTATCTATCTTATATCTTTTTGTCTACCTATCTTTTTATCAATCTATCTATCTGACTATTTATTTGTCTATCTATCTGTCTATCTATTTGTATATTTATTTGCCTATCAATATTTCTATCAATCGGAGTATCAATATATCTATCAATCTATCTATCAATCTGCCTATCAATCTTTCTATTAATCTGATTATCATTCTATTTATAAATTCGTATATCTATCTCTCTATATATATGTCTATTTATATATTTATTTATCTAACTAACTATCTATCTATATGACTATCTATCAATCTATCTATTTATCTATCTAATAATCAATCAAACTATCTATTTATCTATCTATCTATCTTTCTTTCTTTCTTTATTTCAATATTTCTTTCATCTATGTATTAATCTCTCTAAAAATCTATCTATAACTTTGTCTATCAATCTATATATCAATATGTCTATTAATCTATGTTTCATTCTTCCTATCTTTCTATCTTTCTGTCTATCTATTAATCTATCTATCTATTTTTCTATCTATCTAATTTTCTATCTATCTATATGTCTATATTTTTGTCTATCTATCTATCTAATAATCTTTCAATCTATCTTTTGAATAATTTGACTATCTATCTCTTTATCTTTCTATCTTTCTATCTATCTATTAATATATCTATCTCTCTATCTATCTACTAATTTGTTTATCATGCTATATATCAATCTTTTTTTACATCTATCAATCTATCTTTCAATCTATCTATCAACTTATCGATAAATCTTTTTATTGATATATCTATCAATATGTGTATCTATCTATTTATCTCTCTATCTATCTATTTGACTATATCTCTGTCTATAAATATATATATATATATATATATATATCTATCTATCTATATTTTTATATAACTATATATATATATTTGTTTTTCTATCTATCTGTCTATCTATCTATATATATCTATCTATATGTCTATTTGTCTATCTTTTAGTCTATCTATCTGTCTATCTATCATTCTATCTATTTATCTATCTATGTGTCTATCTATATGTCTATCTATATGTCTATCTATCTGTCTATCTATCTATCTACTATATCACTATCTATCTTTCAATCTTTCTGTCTATGTGTCAATCTATCTATCTATCTATCTATCTTTCTATTTGTATATCTTTATATATGTCTATCTATCTCTCTATCTATTCGTGTATCTATCTATTTACATGTCTATCTATATGACTATCTTTCTATCTATCTTTCTATTTATCTATCTATTTATCAATTCATATTTCCATTTTTCTATCTTTTAATGTCTATATTTTGATGTGTGTGTGTGTATATATATATATTTATATATCTACCAGTCTAACTATCTATCTATATATTTTTCTATCTATCTACTTACCTATCTGTTTATCTATCTTTCTTTCTTTCTTACTATATATTTGTATATCTATATATCTATCTATCTATATATCTAAATATCTCCCATTTGATATGTCTATCAATATGTCTATCTATCTATTAATATATCTAGCTTACTTTATGTCTAATTATATATATATATCTATATATTTGTCTATCCATATGTCTATCTATTTATCAATCAATCAATCTATATATATATATATATATCTATTTATTAATGTATATGTGTGGGTGTGTGTGTATATATATATTATTATTATTATTATTATTTATTTCTACCTATCTATAAATGTAACTATCTCTTGATATATTATCTATCTATCTTTCTTTCTTTCTATTTTTTCTTTCTTTCTTACTATCTATCTGTATATCTATATATCTATCTATCTAAATATATAACTATCTATCTAATGATCTATCTATCAATATGTCTATCTATCTGTCTATATATCTATCTAACTATATGTCTATATATCTATTTGTTTATCCATATGTCTATCTATTTGTCAATCTATTTATATATTTGCCTATCTATATGTCTATCTATATCTCAATTTAGTAGTCTATCTATTTATGTATCCACTAGTAAAATTCACATAATTACTGATCAATTATTTGGTCGGTAATTCAGTGTTTTTTGTTCGGTAACCCAAATACTGACCATTTACCGAACAAAATTTTTTGTCACAATTTTGTTTGTCGATAATTTTTTTATCGACAAAAATTCAATCGTCAGTAAATTATCGACCATTTAGTGACCCTCTACCGACAAATAATTACCGACTATTTCTGACAATTTTCCAACCAAAGTGCTTCGGTCGTAATATGGTCTCCAAATGGTCGATAATTAACGACCATTTATCGATGATTCACCGACAAATAATTTCTGACTAAATTCCAACTATTTTCCGACCAAAATGACTTGGTTAGTAAATGGTCTCCAAAAGGTAGGTAATTATTGAAAAAATTGCATCCAAAACTGACCAAAATCTTTTAAAATTATTGGTTGGTAATTGATCTCCAAAAGTATTTCCGACCAATTGGTGCCCTTTTACCGACCATTGATATTAAAAAATTTTGATTGGCTTGATCGCAATTCGGTCGGTAATTGCCGACCAAAACTTTTTTGTTGTTGTTTTGTAGTAGTTTCTATAGAAACTGGAACATAAAACACAAAAAATAAAATCCTAAAAAACATCTAGTTTAATCTAGTTGCTGCAAAAACATATACAAATAACACAACAACAAAATCTAATTAACTCTAGTAAATAACTATATATACTGCATATATATATTAAATGCATCAAGAGAAAATAAAAAAAAATGAAATCCATAATCAACATTTTAAGGCATTGAAAAAAATGTGTGTAATAAACTCAATCATCCAACCTAGTTTCATTATCATTATGCTGCGAGGTTTCAGGTCCACATGGTTAGATGTCGGGTACTAGGCTAGAGCTGTCTGCTACTGCTAGTCCTGATGTAGTTGCTATATGTGTTGCTATAGGTGATGGAGTAGATACTGTAGCTGGAGCATTATGTGGAACAATCCAAGGTAGATCATCATGGTTGAACTGTAGTCCTCCTTCTTTAAACTTCTTTTTAAGCCAGTCAAAATGCATACGCAACTCATCCCTATCATCCTCATGGTCGATCATGCATCGCTCAGTACCGGCCAACTGATACTGTATCTCATTACGCATACCGTCCTAAAATTCTTCCATCTTCGAGAACAAATTCGAAACTGGTCCTAAAAATTCAGCTTCATAGTCTTATTGTCTATTTGAGTAGAATAATGATGTTGACGAACTGATGCCATAGACGGGCATCTTCTCATTGCCATCAACAGCCGCATACCAAATCTAATTCATATCAACTAGTGGAGCTCATGAATGAGAACTATTTATTGCACCATCACATGAAACTTAAGCAGATTGAGAAAATGCTTGAGTCACGGAAGCTAATTTTTCCTCATATCTCGCCTAATAAAAATGAACGAAAAGTATTTCAATTTATATTCAAACAAAAATAAGTTATTTTTTTAATGATACTTATATTAGTTGCACGAGATCTATGATCAATGAAATTCTGATCATCATGAGCCTTCGTGTGCATGTATTTGAATAAGCGAGGATCACTAGGCTTCTTACGCTTCTTGCATGTATATAATTACACACAAAACAAACGTTTATTCTATTGAAAAAAATTTTTTTATGAAAAATAAAATTTAGGCATAATTGAACACATTTCACAAAGAAATAAACATAAAAAGTATAAATTAGATATAATACCAATGCTCATTCATGCTCACGCATAGAGCGAGATCCACAAGTGTGTGTAGACATACCACTACCCGCCCCAACTCGCTCTAAGTGATGATTTCCACTTTATTTATAATACCTCTTCCTATAATCTGTATCTTCCCATCTGCTCCACCACTCCTTGAAATCATGGTCTGGGACACTCGAATCGTTTTTTTTTTCTTCAACAATTTATCTTTGATATCGTACACACTATCTTTATACCGACTGGCAGCATGTTTGTAGAACACACTTTTGATCGCCTCCGTAGGCTGTGTCCACCTGTAAACTTTCTGCAATTATAAATAAACAATTATTAATCAATGAACAAAAGAAAAAATAAAAGATGTAAAAATTTTTAGGTTGTATTATTTACCTTAAATTCTCTCCGAATCATCAATTGGTCTCTATCTGTGAGTGACTTCCAATAATGTCCATTAGGTTTAAATGTCTTCCTAAAAATTATCTTCAGAACCCTAGAAATAGAACCAGACGGCTCTAACTTTGTCTTGTAACCAAAAAATTATTAGCAAGTAAGAAATAAAATAATAAATTGATAAATCAATTGTAAAGTTTTATATCTTACGGATTATCAAATGTCGCATCAAACTGAGCAATAGGGAGACTCTCATCTATATGGTGCTCTAGGGAAGATTCTGCAACATCTCTATCTTATCCCTCCCATGTCTCTTGATCATTCATCAAAATCTTAGGACCATTATGTGGATCAGTCACCTAATGTTGCTGTTGTGGTACATTCACAACCTTCTCTATCTACTGTGATGTCTCATCTACCCATGACCCTCTACCAGTTTCGGGCATACCTGAGGCCGTGCTGCCTATACCATAACTCGTACGACCTTGCAACATGCTACCTCTGCCTCATCCACATGTCATATCTGGAAAAAATACATAATGAAATGAAATAAACAAAAATGGTTAAAAATTAAAACAAAAATGATTACTGACACCCGTGTTGAACATGAACACCTCTGGTGGACTTGCTTCTCACCATAGTATATCCAAACATTGTAATACAGCACAAAACCATTTCTATACAAATGTATCTTTACAGTCTCAACATTCAAAAACTTTTTATTCTGACATTTAACTAAAGTGCAAGGACACCATATATCTGTACCATCATTTACATGCTTAGGATGTCTCAGAGCAAACTCAACAAATTCATCAACTTTATTCCCCCATTCATTACAAAACATTTCATTCACTATTCTACCCTTTTACATTCATTCACAATCATCTTTCGTAACTAGTTAAAAAAACCATTTAATTTAACAAATGTGATTGTCACTAATTATGGTTATATATAAATTATATAAACATTTATTTAGAGATACAAATATTTATATATAGTTATACACATATAGTTTAAAATAATGTGGTATGTTGTTATACATGTAATTATAAATAGAGTTACATGTGGTTATACATATAGTTACACATTTAGTTAAACGTATATTTATACATGTAGGTTTATATATTTATTCATTTAATTTTATATATTTATAAATAAAGTAATGTATAGGTATAGATAAAGTGAAATACTTTTTTATATAATACTATATACAAGTATATAATAAATATAAGCTATAAATTTAATATTTAAATATAATTATGCATAAAAATTTTAAAGTTAATACATATAGTAAGATACAATTATTTATATTTATATATTATTTTACATATAAAATATATATAATTATAAATAGTTATATAAATTTAAACATATAGTTATATATAGATATATTCATACAATTAGTTATAAGTTGTTATACATAAATATAAACAACGTTATAAAAAAAGTTTTTGCTTTAATTATATTAATACATATATGTATATATTGTTACAAATATAGTTAAATATTATTTTATAAACATTTATTTAGTTATACAAATATTTATATATAGTTATACACATATAGTTTAACATAATGTTGTATGTTGTTATACATGTAATTATAATATAGTTACATGTGGTTATACATGTAGTTACACATATAGTTAAACATATATTTATACGTGTAGGTTTATATATTTGTTCATTTAATTTTATATATCATATAGTTATGTATAGGTATAAATATAGTAAAATACTTTTTTTATATACTAATATATACAAATATACCTTAAATATAAGTTGTAAAGTATATATTTATATATTATTATGTATAAAGCTTTTATAGTTATACATATAGTAAGATACAATTATTTATAGTTATATTTATTATTCATATAATAGATATAGTTATAAATAGTTATATATAATTAAATATATAGTTAATTACACACACTGCTCAATTAGAAATTCAGAATGGTAAGGTAGAAGAACTAAAATTAATTGAATATAACAAACCGAATATAGAAGATGAAAGGGCAGAAATAGAAGAGAGTAAGAGGAGGGAGTTGATTAGAAAAATTTCAGAATTAAATAAAAGAACTAGAGTTCAAATGAAAACTAAATTCCAAAAAAATAAAAGCTGGGCTGTCCTTGCTGAAGAGGACTCTGAGGAAGAATTTGAAATAAAAAGTTTGACCTCCCTCTATACGGATGTGGAGGAAAATGAGCTAAAGCAAAGAACAACTAAAGATGATATAAATATAGAAAATTCTAAAACAAAACAAAAAATGGGAAATAAAGATTGGGCAATTGAGGAGATAAAAATAATGGCTATCCAAGTAAATAGAGAATGGAAAGTGGAGAAAGGAGGAGAATTAAGCTCACTTAAAAAACAAAGGAAAATGAAAAAACACTTAAATAAAATATATGAGACCAAATACACTACTAGAGCGCAAGCTAAATCCATAAAGAATGTATAATTACATTTATTGGAATATAAGGGGAATTGCAAACTCCCCTTCAAGGAATAGATTGAAAAAACTAATATACATGCATAAAATTAATCTTGTTTTAATAGCAGAACCGATGGTGGAAAAAACTCAACTAGAATACAATAAAACTATTTTAGGATTTAATCATGGTTACTCTAATAATAACGGTAAAATCTGGATATTGTGGAAAAATAATTTAGACATAAAAATATTAAAAGATACTAATCAATTAATAAACCCGAGTCTAAGTCAAAATGAAAATGAAATAATAACGATAGTTTAAGCCAAAAATAAAAAAGAGGAGAGAAAAAAATTATGGGAGGAAATGAGAAAAACTGCCTTGGAAAATAAGCCCTGGATAATAGGTGGAGACTTCAATACGATTAGAAATTTTAATGAAAAGAAGGGTGGTAGATCACCAAATAAGAGAGGGATGGCTCAATTTAATGACACAATAAATAATACTAATCTAATAGAAGCCAAATTTAATGGTTCATCTTTCACATGGTGCAATAACTGGAAAAAGAAGGGCACAATATGGGCTAGATTAGACAGGGTCTTATTTAACCTTAAATGGTTAGAACAGTTTGGCTCTACAGAGGTTAATCATTTAAATAGAACCTGCTCTGATCACAGTCCATTATTGATTTCTGTTAAAAGAATAATTTACACAGGAGGTTCCTTTAAATTTCAAAATTCTTGGTGTTTACATCATGAATTCTTGAATAAGATAAAGGAGTCCTGGAATCTTGAGGTTTCAGGAAATCCGATTCAAATTCTAAATAATAAATTGAGTAGACTAAAGGTTGAATTAAAAAAATGGAATATTGAAACATTTGGAAATATAATTAAAAATATAAAAGATGCAGAAGAGTTAGTACTAAAAAGTGAATTAGAATTTGAAATAGACCAAAGTATAATCAATAGAAGAACTCTTAGCAAGGCACAAGCGGAATTAAAATTAAAACTTTTAATGGAAGAAGCTTTCTGGAAACAAAAAGCGAAAATTAAATGGTTGAAAGAAGGAGATAAAAACACAAAATTTTTTCAAAAAGTGGCTAAACTAAAATATAAAAAACATAGAATTAGGGGAATAAAAAACAATGAAAATGTATGGCTTGAAAAAGACTTAGATATACAAAATTACTTTACAAAGTTTTTTGAGAATCACTTAGGTGGAATAAGAGAGCTAAAAGGTAACACACTTATACAAAACATTGAGAATAAAATTTCTTCAGATGATAATAATATGCTAACAAAATTCCATGAAGAAGAAGAAATTAGAAATGCAATTTTTAGCATGAATAAAGACAGTGCAGCTGGCCCAGATGGTTGGAACAATTGCTTCTTTCAGGTTTGCTGGGAAATAATAAAAAAAGATTTAGAAAAAGCCATAAATAGTATATTCTGTGGAGCTGATATAGGTAAGAAATGGGGTAGTTTTCATTTAATTCTCATTCCGAAAGTAGAAAATCCACAGAAAGGAGAGGACTTTAGGCCAATTAGTCTTTGTAATTCAATATATAAAATTTTAGCCAAAATTCTACAAAATAGATTAGCATTGCTATTACCAAAAATTATTTCTGAAGAACAAACTGGTTTTATGAAAAATAGATTGATTATGGATAATATCTGCTTGGCAAAAGAAATGTGCAGAGAAATAGGTACTAAAACAAGAGGTAATAATGTATTAATTAAGCTAGATCTTTCCAAAGCATTTGATAGAGTTGAATGGAGTATTCTCTGTTCAACGATGAGAAAAATGGGTTTCTCTAAGACATGGATAGATCCGATTTACAGATGTATATCAAACACATGGGCTAGAATTATAACAAATGGGAAAGTAGGAAAGGAAATAAAGCCAGTTAGAGGTTTAAGACAAGGTGACCCGCTATCGCCATCACTATTTAACATTTATCTAGAACTCTTGATAGTTAATCTTAAAAATAAAATGTTAAATGGTCTTATAGGTACTTTTAGACAGCCAAGAAACACCCCTCTTGTAAGTTGTTTAGCATATGCAGATGATGTAATGATATTCACTAATGGATGCAGTAAATCATTAAGTAATCTGATAGATTTATTAAAATGCATGGAGGAAGAAACAGGTCAAAAATTAAACAAAAGAAAATGTCAATATATGATATTTTATAAAGCCCCAACTGCATTATCACATAGAATTAAAAATATCACAGGTTTCTCTCACAAAAAAGGAGAAATGATTTATTTAGGTTGCCCGATTTATGAAGGAAAGTTCAAGATAGAATACTTAGCGCTTCTAATAAATAAATTAAAAAAGAAAATTGCAGGATGGAAAGTAGAATATCTAAGTATGGGGGGTAGAATAACTCTTATAAAATATGTTTTAGAAAGTTTAATAATGCATAATATTATGATCACGCAGCCTTCAATCAAATTTATAAAAGAAATTGAAAAAGAATTAGCCAATTTTTTGTGGGGTAAAAAAGAGGGTAAACACAAACTTCATTGGAAAAAATGGAGAGATTTATGTTATCCTTTCCAAGAAGCTGGTTTAGGCTTTGTCAACATCATTGACTTAGCCAAAGCAGGGGCTAGCAAGAGATGGTGGAATTTAAAAGAAAATGAAAGTTTATGGTCTAAATTTATGCGGGCAAAATACTGCATAAAGGATGACATTAATAAAATAAAAAATAAAAGTAGGAGTTCACAGGTTTAGAATCAAATGCTTAAACAAAGAGATTTAGTTGAAAATTACTCTAAACAGACGAAAAAAGGATGAAGATGGACCTTATCTCCGGAGGGCACATTTTCGCTTAAAACAGTGAAAAATGTCTTAAGAAAAAAGAACAAATATTATTTAAATGGGCTTGGAATAATGACAATCCACAAAAAATTAAAACTTTTATGTGGAAAGTTTTATCTAATATTATCCCAATTGATAATAATTTAAAGCAGAAAGGTATTCAGCTAGTTTCTAGATGTGAATGTTGCTTAAATGAGATCGAAACATTAGATCACATCTTTTTAGAAGGGAAAGTAGCTGCAGAAATATGGAAAAGATTAGCATCAGAAATGCAGATAAAATATGAACATCTCCCTCTAAATTGTAGGTTTAAAAAATGGTGTAACTCAAATGTTCCTAGCATGGCACAGAAATGGATTAAAAGTAATGTTCCACCAATAGTCATTTGGTGCATTTGGAAAGCTAGGAATAAAAGTAGATTCGAATGGTATAATATAATGGTGGAAGATATCTGGAAAGAAATAAAAGAGGAAACAAGAAAAATTTCAGAGATATGCCCTATAAAAACACAAGGTTCAAAGATGGATAAGGATACCTTACAGTTTTGGAACCTAAAAGAAAAACCACTTAAGCAGTTTAAAACAATTAGCATAAAATGGGAAAAACCTGCAAGAGGTGTGTTTACTTTAAATACAGATGGTAGTTTCGATAGAGATATGGGGGAAGCTAGAGGAGGGGGAGCAATTAGAAACTTGGAGGGGAAGTTAATTTTAGCTTTCACTAGAAGATTGCAAGCATCGTCGGCTTTACATGCCGAGATATTAGCACTAAAAGAAGGAATAAGAATATGTAAAAACTTAGATATCAAGAATGTAGATATTCAAATTGATTCAAAAATAGTTGTAAATCTAATTAAAATACAGTCAATTATGTGGAAATATGAAAATGAGATAGAAGAAATTCTACATGATATAAATTCATTAGATTTCACTATAAAACACATCTTCAGAGAAGCTAACGCTTTGGCTAATGCATTATCTAAAGATGGTAGGAAGAGAGGAGATCACGAGTATAAAGAAGATAATTTACCAAAAAAGTATTTTGGTATTATTAAATTAGATAGCAAGGATTTCCCTTATATTAGAAAAATTAAAAATAATAATTTTTAGTTACAAGGATTTTCTTGTGTTTATTTTGGTATTCTATGTATGTTGCATAAACAGAATAAAGTTCATATCTTCATAGTCTCATCCTGGTCGTGAGGGATGTTGCTATGATGGTTGGGATACATTTTAGTATAGCTTGGTAAGACTGCAGGTTTAGGGGGCTCAAAAATACAGTAACACTGCAGGTTTTAGTAAGCAATGTTTCTGTTTTAAAAACAGATATGAACTTTCTGCAGGTTTAGGGGTATTTTTTGCTTATTAAAACAGAAATGTACTTTCATGCACTGCAGGTTGCTTATTAAAAAACAATAACACTGCAGGTTTAGGGGGCTCAAAATTACAGTACAGCTTCTGTTTTACAGGCTTATTAAAAAAAATGAACAGTAACATTGCAGGGCTAATTCGAAGGATCAAGACGGGGTATTTAATAATAGAGTAGATTATATATATGCATGTTGATCTTTCTTGCAGGTAACTAAGTAGATGAAAATGATATAAAGCTGGACATAGTGCCTGCTGTCTTTTAGTTTTCTTTTCTTATTATAGGTGTATGGAGTCTGTTTTTTTTAGAATGTTGTATTTTCTGGAAGTCTGTGTTATTTGATATAAGTAGAAGCTGTGTTTTTATGAAGTCTGTGTTATTTTAGAAAAGCTGGAAGTCTGTAAATTTTTAGTTGAGATGTGTTAAGTATGTAATTCATGTAAAGAAGCAATAGTAGAGAAAATGAAGATCAAAGTTTAAAAAGCATGGAGGGAGGCAACCAAGCAGGGAACTCTTACAGCTTAAGATAGGGTTCAGAAATTGCTAGAAATATTCTGAAGATCAACAAAAGGATACATTAATGATACAACCAAGGAGTCTGCTGCTGAATTTTCTAGTTTTTCTGGTTGAAATTTCCAGAAATTGATGGTAAATGGGTTTTCATCTTATATGGATATGATGCCCTTGATTTTATGCAGGCTGGAATGTTTGTAGGTTAAGCAGTAAAGTTAAGAGCTGCTGATTACCAAGCACATCTGGCAGAATATTTATAGATACAAAGCAGAATTTAAAAGATGCAATGCTGATATTCAAGGTGGGATACTCTAAAAAAGCGATAGCATTCTAGCATCTCTCAAAGAGCAACATTACAAGAAGAATTCCAGTATATATTAGATTTCCAACTGAATTTAATAGAAGCAAAGCAGAATTTCAACATGAATTTCAACATGAAGAATCAAAGGTCTCACCTTACAAGACATGGAAGAGACATAGACTCTTGAAAAAGACTGCATTAATCTTTACTATACGAATAAAGATTCAGCCATGGTATCATTAGAAAGAATTAACTTCTCAAAGCTTAAAGGAAGAACTCAAGAACCTCAAAAGCATTTCTCTTTAAATTTATACGCTTAGTTTGATCTAAATGTTAAAGATTTTCTTAAATATTGGGTGTAATAGGGATAAGGGTTGATGTTAGTTTGTAAAAATGATATTCCTCCGCCAAAAGAGAGGGTTATAACTAATAAATAACACTTAAAATATATATATATATATAGTTAATTAGTTATATATAGATATATTCATACAAGTAGTTATAAGTAGTTATACATAAAAATAATCAACATTATAAAAAAATATGTTGCTTTAATTATATTAATACATATATGTATATATAGTTACAAATATAGTTATATATAATTATATAGATATTTATTTAGTTATATAAATATTTGTATATAGTTATACACATGTAGTTTAAAATAATATTGTATGTTGTTATACATGTAATTATAAATATAGTTACATGTTGCTATACATATAGTTACACATATAGTTAAACATATATTTATACATTAGTTTTATATATTTGTTCATTTAATTTTATATATTTATACATATAGTTATGTATAGGTATAGATATAGTAAAATACTTTTTTACATAATATATACAAATATATATTAAATATAAGTTGTAAAGTATATATTTAAATATAAGTTGTAAAGTATAAGTTGTAAAGTATATACAAAAATAAAATACTTTTTTATAAATACTTTTTATAGTTATACATTTAGTAAGATACAATTATTTATAGTTATATATTATTATTCATATAATATATATAGTTATAATTAGCTAAATAAAATTAAACAAATAGTTATATATAGATATATTTATACAAGTAGTGATAAGTAGTTATACATAAATATATACAACATTATAAACAAATATTTTAATTTAATTATATGAATACATATTTGTATATAGTTACAAATATAGTTATATTTAATTATATAGAGTGTTGCATATTTATACAAATATTTATATATAGTTATACACATATAGTTATAAATATGTATATAGTTAAAGATATAATAATAATTAACAATTCTATAGGCATACATTTAGTAAAATAAAATTATATATAGTTATATATTAGGATACATATAGTATATTTTTTTAGAAATATAGTTATATAGACTTATAATTATAGTTATACATTATTATATAGATACAAATTAGTTATGTAAAGGTATAAATATAGTTATAAAAATAGTTTACATTATTATAAATATAGTTATAAATACTTTTATATAAAATGACATATGATTATATAATTAAACACGTGTATCTATATAATATCTATGAATAAAGTATTATTATAAATGTTACTTAAATATTATTATATTTATATGTAACACTTTTATAAATAATATATAGTATATATATCACATTTATATAAACATTATTATATTCTATATTCATATAAAAAAATAATATGTAATATAAATATTTACAAAATTGTAAATTATTTAATATTACATAATTTCTATATAAAAAATATATAAATTGGTAGTTTAATGTAAATTTTGTATAGATATTTATAAACATTAATACATATGTATAAATATTTATATATAACATTATATGTTTATATAAACATATCTATGTGTATTTATAATGTAATACGTTAATATATATTAAAGTATAAACATTTATACATAATATCATACGATTATATAAATGTATAAAAGTTTATATATATTGTTATAGACATTTAAGATTAACATTAAATAAAAGTTTGATTTAACATAAATCATTATATATATTAAAGTATAGATTTATACATAATGTCATACGATTATATAAATATAAACCATTAGCATAAAGATTATTCGGATGATAAAATCATGTAAATGAAATCAAAATAACTAAAACGCTAAAAATCTAATCTGTAGATGAACAAATTTTAAAAAATGAAAAATTATAGTTTAATTAATTGTCTATTAATCTATCTATCAATCTACCAATCAATGAATCATTCTATCTAACTATCTATAGATGGGTCTAATAATGTGTATATCAATCTATATATATATATCTCTATATCATTTAACTATCTATATGTCTATATATCAATTTATCTTTCAATCTTTGTATAATTCTATATATCTATCTGTCTATTTGTCTATAAATCTATCTATTTATTTGTCTATCTTTTTGTCTATATATTTATATATCAATATGTTTATCTATTTTTATGTCTTTATCTATCTATCTATCTATCTATTTTTCTATGTGTCTATCTATATGTCTATTAATATGTCTATCAATATGTCTTCAATGTGTCTTTCTTTTTGTTTTTCTATCTTTCTGTCTATCTATCTATCTTTTTATCTATCGATCTATCTATCTATCTTTCTATCTTTCTATATAAATATCTATATATCAGTCTATCTATCTATCTATCTATATATTTATATGATTATCATAATGCTTATATTTGATATATATATATATATATATATATATATATATATATATATGTCTATCTATCTGTCTATCTAACTATCTTTTATCAATATGTCAATCTATATGTCTATCTATTTGTCTATCTATCTATTTATTTCTTTATCTATCTATCTTTCTATCTATATATTTATCTAACTATCTATCTTTCTATTTATCAGTCTATATATATTTCTATTTATCTCTCTATTTAACTATCTATCTATTTAATTTTTTTATCGATATGTCTATCAATCTATCTATAAATCTATCTATTATTTATATCAATCTAACTATCAATTTGTCTATCCATATGTCTTTCAATATATAACTATCAATATTTCGATCAATCTATATATATATATATATTTGTCGATCAATCTATCTATTTGTCAATCAATTTATCTATCTATCTATCTGTCTATCTATCTGTCTATCTATCTATCTGTCTATCTATATATCTAACTATCTATCTATATATCTTTTTATCTGTATATTTATTTATCTTTTTGTCTAGCTATCTATCTATCTTTCTATCTATCTTTTTATCTATCCATCTATTTTTTGTCTATCTATCTATCTTTCTTTGTCTAAATGATATGTTAATCTATCTATCTATATGTTTAATATTCAGTCTATCTATCTATCAAATAATATGATTATCTATCTGTCTATCTATGTATTTGTCTATTTATATATTTGTCTATGTTTCTATCTATTTGTCTGTCTGTCTATCTATCTGTCTGTCGGTCTATCTATCTTCCTATCAATCTATCTATAAATCAATCTATCTAGTTGTCTATTGAACCTATGTATCATAGTATCTATCAATTTGTCTATCTATCTATCTTTATATCTAATTTTATGTCTATTCATCCGTCTATCTATTTATCTGTCTAACTATCCATCTTTTTATTTATAGGTATATATATCTACCTATATATATCTCTATCTATCTATCTATTTATCTGTTTATCTATTTGTCTATCTATCTATATATTTATCTATTTGTCTATCTATTTTTTTATCTTTCTATCAATCTATTTGTCTATCTATTTGTCAATGTCTCTCTCTATCTATGCATCTATCTATGTATGTTTCTATGGTTCTATCAATGTGTCTATTTATATTTCTATTTACTATCTATCTGTATATCTTTATATCTATCAATCTGTGAATCTATTTATCTATCTATTTTCTAACTATCTTTCTATATATATCTATATTTTTATCTATCTGACCATCTATCATTCTATCTATCAATTTATCTATCTATCTATCTATCTGTGTGTGTGTGTGGGTATTTATATGTCTATTTATCTCTCTTTTTATATAACAATCAATCTATCTATCTGTCTATATTTTTATGTATCTATATGTCTATGTATCTATCTATCTTTATGTGTATCTTTCTATCTGTCTATATATATATATATATATATATATGTATGTATGTATGTATGTATGTATGTATGTATTTGTATCTTTATCTATCTTTCTATATATTTGTATATTTCTATGTCTATATATCTATCTATTGATATATATATATATTTCTATATGTCTATCTATCTATCTTTTTTTATAACAATCAAATAATCTATTTGTCTATCTTTTTATCTATCTATATGTCTATCTATCTATATATCAATCTTTATTTGTATCTATCTATCTATATGTCTATCTATATATATATATATGTATATCTCTATGTCAATCTATTTATCTATCTATTAATATATATATATATATATATATATATCTAGCTATCTATTTATCTATATATCTTTATAACTATTTGTATATCTATCTATCTTTATGTCTAAATATCTACATATCTATTTGTTTATCAATATGTCTATCTATTTGTCTACATATATGTCTAACTATATGTTTATCTATCTATCTGTCTATTTATATGACTATCTTTCTTCTATCTATCAATCTATCTACTGTCTATCTATATGACTATCTACCTACCTACCTACCCACATATATATATCTATCTGTCTATCAATCTGTGCATCTCTTTATATATGTTTATATTAATCTATCTCGTTAGCTCTCTATCTATCTATATGTTTTTCAATTTGTCTATCTATCTACGTGTTTATCTATCTGTGTTTCAATTTCTCTATCTATATTTCTTTCTATCAATCTACCTATATGTCTATCTATCTGGTTATCTATCTATTTATATAACTATCTATTTGTCTATCTATCTATCTATATCTCTATCTTTCTATCTATTTGTATATCTATCTATCTTTATATCTATCTATTTATCTATCATATGTCTGTCTAACTATATGTCTATCTATCTATCTTCTATCTATTTATCTTTATATCTATCTGACTATCTTATTGTCTATATAACTATCAATCTATATGCCTATCTATTTGTTTTTTTATTTGTATATGGATCTACTTATATATCTATATATCTATATTGCTATATTTCTATCTTTATATATATATATATCTATCTATAAAATAATCTATCAATGTATCTATCAAACTTTCTATCTACCAATCAATCTATTTATCAATCACTCTATCAATAATTCTTTAAATCTATCAAACTATCTTTGTATCGATCTATCTATCTATATGTCTGTCAATTTATCTATTAATCTATTTATCTATTTATTTGTCTATATTTTTATATTTCTATATGTGTGTCTGTCTATTTAGCTGTCTATCTATTTGTCCGTCTGTCTGTTTGTTTATATATCTATCTATCAATCTATCTATTTGTGTGAGTGAGTGAGTGTGTGTGTGTGTATATATATATATCTATATATAATAATGTATTTATGTATATGTCTATCTATCTATCTATCTATATATTTATCTATTTATATTTCTGACTTTCTATCTTTATATTTATTTGTCTATCTATCTATCTTTCTATCTAGCTATCAATAAATGTATGAATCTGTCAATCAATATGTTTATCAATATATCTATCAAACTACATATCTATCTTTCTATTAATCATAATATCAATCTGTCTATCCATTTGTTTATCTTTCTATCTATCTATATGTCTATAGATAGATATATAGATAGATAGACAAAAAGATAAAAAAAGATAGATATATAGACATATAGATAAATAGATAGACTGACATACATATAAATTGATGGATAGATAGGTAAATAGGCAGACATACATATATATAGATTGATTGATTGATTAATACAAAAATACATAGACAGGAGGATAAATAGACAGATAGAGAGACAAATAGATAGACAGATAGATGTATAGATATATATAGAGAAAGATAGATAGAAATTTAG
Source organism: Sapria himalayana (assembly GCA_029783825.1). Lineage (NCBI taxonomy): Eukaryota > Viridiplantae > Streptophyta > Magnoliopsida > Malpighiales > Rafflesiaceae > Sapria > Sapria himalayana. The sequence continues at coordinate 99,221 of JAREIK010000245.1, forward strand.
GTATATTGATAGACGAAAAGATAGAAAAAAGATCGATAGATAGATGGATAGATTGATATAAAAACAAATAGATAGATAAATAGATAGAAAGCTACACAAATAGGTAGATAGATAGATAGATAAATAGACAAATAGATAAATTTAATAGATAAATAGATAGATACGTAGTTAGATAGATAGAAAGATAGAGAGAGAGATTACAAGATAGATACATAGACAGGTAGATAGAGAGAGAGAGAGATATATATATATATATATATATATATATATATATATATATATATATATATATATATATATACAAATAGATAGATATAAATATAGTTAGATAGACAGATAAATATATAAACAAATAGACAAACAAATAGATAGATAGATATATAGACAGATAGATAGGCATATGATAGTTAGATGGATAGATAGATAGATACACAGATAGTTAGATAGAAAGATATATAGTTTAATTGATAAATAGATAGGTATATATATAGATAGATAAATAGATAGATAGAGAGATAGATATATAGAATGATAAATAGATAGAAAGATTAATTGATAGGTTGATAAAAAAATAGAGAGAAGATTATTAGATAGATAGATTAATAGATTAATAGACTGCTAGATAAATATATAAAGAAATAGATAGATTGATTGATTGATAAATAGATATATAGATAGACAAATTGAAAGACAGATAGATAAATAGCCAGAGAAATAAACAAACATATAGATAAATAGATAGACAAACATATAGATAGATGGAGAGAAAGAAAGATTAATAGATAGATGAATATATAAATTGATAGATAGATATATAGATAAATAGATTTTCATAAAGAAAGACAAATTGATAAACAAATTGATAGACAAATTGATAAACAGATTGTTTAATATATTGATTAATAGAATGATAGACAGATTAATAGACAAATTGATTGATTAATTGATAGATAGATTGATCAATTGATAGATAGATAGATTAATAGACTAACAAATAAATATATTTATAAATAGATTGATAAGCAAGTTGATAGAAAGATAAAAAGACTGATTGATAGAATGATAGATAGATAGATAAATATATATAAAGATAGATATATAGATAGATAGAGTAACAAATAGATCAATAGATTATTAAACAAATAAATAGACAAATAGACAGACAGATAGATAAACATATAGATATATAGATAGATAGATAGAAATATTGAAAATTAGATAGACAGATAAATAGACAGATAGATAGATAAATAGATTGACAAACTGACAGATAGATAGATAGATAGATAGACAGATATATAGAAAATATATTGATAGATAGATAGACAGATAATTAGATAGATAAATAAATAGAAAAATAGGTAGATAGATAGACATACAACATACAAACAAATTTTATAGACATACAGATAAATCTAAAAATAGATGGATAGATAGATAGTTAGATAAACAGAAATGATATATAGATAGATTGACATATAGAAAAATATATAGTCAGATAAGTAGATAGGTTGGAAAGTAGGCATACAAACAAATAAATACATAAAAAGATAGACACACAAATAGATAGACAATTAGATAGATACATAGATCGATAGACAGTTTGATAGATAGATAGATCGATAGATTGATAGACAAATAAAGATACATAGATTTATATACAGATAGATAGATAAATAGATAGATAGATAGATAGACAAAAGATAGATATATATATATAATGATAGATATATAGATAGATAGATAGATAGATAGATAGATAGACAAAAGATAGATATATATAATGATAGATATATAGATAGATAGATAGACAAAAAGATGGATATATAGACCGACAGACATATAGACATATAGATAAAAGATTGTTAAACAAATTGATTGATAGAATGATTGACATATTCATAGATAGATAGATAGATTGATTGATTGATTGATAGAAAGATTGATAGATAGATAGATCGATAGATATATAGACACATATAAAGGCAAATAGATAGGCAAATAAAAACACACACAAAAAGATATATTTTTATATAGATAGATAGACATACAAATATATAGATATATAGATCAAGAGATATATAGACAGATAGATAGATAAAAATATAGTCTTATAGATTCATTTATTGATAGATTTATAGATAGACAAATAGATAGATAGATTAAAAGATAGGTAGATAGAAAGATAGATTGATAGATTGATAAACTAATAAATAGACAGATAAATTGATAGATTATAGACTAATAGATAGACAGATAGATAGCTAGTTAGTTAGACAAATAGATTGATTGATTTATAGAAAGATAAATAGATAGATATACAGATAGATAGAGAGAGAGAGAGATAGATATAAACACATAAAGATAGATATAGAGTTAGACAAAAGATAGAAAGACGTATATATAAACAGACAGATAGTTAGTTAGAAATATAGATAGATAGATATAGATAGATATATAGATAGATAGATAGATAGATATAGATTGATATAGATTGATATTTAGAAATATATATCAATAAATAGATTGATATAGATTGATATAGATTGATATAGATTGATATAGATTGATAGATAGATATATAGATAGATAGATAGATAGATATAGACAAATATATAGACAAATCTATATAGATATATAGATTGATATTTAGAAATATAGATAGATAGATATAGATATAGATAGACATATAGATATATTGACAGATAGATAGACAAATTAATGGATATAATGATATACAGATTGATAAATAGATTTATAGACAAATTGATGGATAAATATATAGATAGAAAATAGATAGATAGATAGATAGATAGACAACTAGATAGGTAGATAGACAAATAGAAACACATATATATTGATAGATTTTTTGATAGATAGATAAATAAATATATATTGACAGATAGAGAAAGAAAGATAAACAAGTAGACAGATAGATAAACATATAAGTAAATAAATAGATAGATAGACAGACAAATAGATATACAAATAAATAGACAAATAAATAGAATGATTGATAAACAGAAGATAGACAAATAGATAGATTGATAGATATATATATATATATATAAAGTTAGATAAAAATATAGGTAGATTGATTGATTGAAAGATATATAAATGGATAGATAGATAAACAAATAGAGAGATAGATAGATAACTTTATAAATAGATATAGATAAATATATAGATAGATTGATAGATAGAGAAATAAAAAAATAGATAGATAGACAAATAGGAATACATTTAGAAAGATATATAGTCCGATAGACAAAAGGATAAATAGATAGATTGATAGATAGTCAGACATATAGATAGACAAGCAAATAGACTGATAGAAATAAAGATAGATAGATTATATGATAGATATATTGATAGATAGATAAAAAAAATTAATAGAGAGATAAAAATTGATTGATAGATAGATTGACTAATTTTTATATAGATTTATAGATAGGTGATATAAATATAGATAGACTCTTTGATAGACTGATAGATAGACAGATTGATAAAAAGATTGATTATCACATTGATAGATAGATTTATAGATAGATAAATAGACCAATTGATAGATTGATAGATAGATAGATAGATAAACAAACAGATTGATAAATATATATAAATAGATAGATTGATTGATAAAAAGATAGACAAATAGATAGACAAATAGATAGTTATATAGTTAGATAGTTAAATAGGTAGAGAGACTAATAGATAGACAAAAGATAGGTAAAGAGATAGAAAGATAGATAGACATATATATAGACAGTTAGATAAAAAGTTAGATATATCGATATATAGATATATAGATAGATAGACAGACAAACAGATAGATAAATATATATATATATATATATAGACAAATAGATAGATAGATAGACATATAGATAGATAGTCACATAGATAGATAGTCACATATATAGAAAGAGTGATAGACATATAGATAAATAGAAAGATACATAAAGATATAGTCAGATAGATAGATAGACAAATTGATAGATAGATCATTATATAAACAACTATATAGATAGATAGATTGATTGATTGATAGATAGATTGATAGATAGATAGATTGATAGACATATAGATAAATAGAGAGATACACAGATAGATACACATATAGATAGATAGAAGATATATAGATATATATACAAATAGATAGATATAAAGATAAATAGATAGATAGATAGATAGACAGATAGATTGATAGATATATAGACAATTTTATAAACAGAATGAAAATTAATAAATAGATTGATAAAGAGAGTGATAGAAAGATTGATAGTCATATTGATAGACAGATTGATAGACAAATTCATAGACAGATAGATACATAGATAGATAGATTAGTAGATAAATAGGTAGATAGATTGGTAGAAAAATAGATAGATAGATATATATACAGATAGATAGATAGATAAATAGATAGATAAAAAATTAGTTAGATAGAAAGATATATTTATTGATAGATAGATATATAGTAATATAGATAGACATATTTATTGATAGATAATTAGATAGAGAAATAAATTGACAGATAGAACTATAAATAGATAGACATATCCATAAACAGATAAAAAGATAGAATGATCAATTGATAGACATATAGAAAGAAAGAAAGATTGATTGATTAATTGATAGGTAGATTGATTTTTAGATAGATAGATAAACATATAGATAGATAGATAGATAGATAGATAGATAGACAGATAGATAGATAGATAGATAGGTAGACATGATATATAGATTGATAAATAGACCGATATATAGATCGATAGATAGATTGATATATATAGATAAATAGATAAATATATTAATAGATATATGGATAAATAGATAGATAGATAGACAGAATGATAGATTGATTGATACAAAGATTGAAAGTCAGATTGATAGAAATATTAATAGACAAATTTATAACTAGATTGTAGAAAGTTTGTTAGATAGATTTATTGACATATAGATAGACATATTGATAGACTGATAGGTAGATAGATAGCTAGACAGATAGATAGATAATTATATAAATAGATATAGCGACATATTATTAGACAACAAATTTGAAGTGGGCTCAATATTAAAGAGTTTCATCTTCAAGTAGATTCAAAGCATCTAGTTGACCTAGCGAATAAAGAGTTAAATCTCTGGTAATATGAAGATTATATAGAGTCTATAAGAAAATATATGGAAGAAGGGAATGCAGCCATTCAGCATATATATAGAGAGGCGAATACCTTAGCGGATAGGTTAGCCAAGGAGGGAGAGTCTATAGTAGAACAGGTTTTTGGTAGAAGCGATCTTCCAGAAAAATTCAAAGGCCTGGCAAGGCTGGATGAACTGGGATTTCCGTACGTCAGGATTTGCAAAGACTAGTCTTTTGATTAAACATTTAATAGTGTTGCATAATCTTTGATGACTACTTCTTGGGATTTTTGTACTCTTTTTTATAGGGTATTGGGCTGGAATAGGAGATGGAATGATGTCAATTGGCAGTTATTTTTTCTATTTTCAGTAATTTAAATGTTTTTGTTCGGTTTGAATTTGTAATTCAAGCCTGTTGTATAAAAAGGGAGCTGGGATAGATATTAGGAGCATGAATACAGATTTTCTGCACCTCAGACTATTATATATATATATATAAGCATTATGCATTTGGATTGGCTTGTTTTTGGCGGGTTTTTTCCGGTGTTTTCGGTCTGGTAAGGTTTCTGTGAGTTAATGTTATTTCTAGGATTGGCATGTAACTGATTTGTTGTTGCAGAAATAGGGAAGTGGAAATGTTCTGTTTTGGACTGGTAAGGTTTCTGTGAGTTAATATTTTCTTGTCTGCTTCATACTAAATAGGTAAGTTATTGATAGAAATAAGGGGTTAATAATTCAAGGATAAACTGTAAAGAATCTATTTTGTGCAAGTGGCTGATGAGTTTATAATTATGGGTCAACTTATGTTAAAGCATACCTGCTATTGTTGATTTGTAGGCAGCCTACTAGGTGTTTGCATAAATGTCAGTGTAGGTTCAGAGTCTATTGTCTGTGAGTGTCGGTCTGTGTATATCTGGTGGTTCTATTTTCTTGCTTTTCTGGAATAGGACAAGATTTACTCCGCGGAAGGAGCATGGAAAAAGGGATAGAGGAAGTATCTCAGGAATGGAAAAAAAGATGAGGGCGGAAGTAAAGCTTAGAAAGAATCAAGTTTCAGCTGCTAAAGAATGGCTTAAATCCATTGGTCCAGCATGAAAGCATTTTTTCAATATCCACCTATTAGAAGGAAATTGAGAGAACACATTTTTGCAACCTTAAGATAGCCTATGCCTTTTTTGTTTTTTTATTTTTGCAAAGTGGGTGTAAAAGGGGAAAGGGTAGTATTAGCTTGTAAAAATAGTATTCCTCCGTTAAAAGAGATGATTATAATACTAAAAACAAACTTAATATATATATATATTATTAGAAAAATAGATAGATGGATATCTAAATAAACATATAGATAAACTGATAGATAGACAGGTAAATAGATAGATAGATAGATAGACAAATAAATAGATAGTTAGATAAATAGGTAGATAGATTGGTAGACAAATATATAAATAGATAGATATACATATAGATAGATATACAGATAGATAGATAGATAGATATATAGATAGACAAATAGATAGAAAAAAAGATTTATTGATAGATAAATAGGTGGATATATTAAATATATACATACATATTTATTGATAGATAGTTAGATAAAGAAATAAATTAACTGATAGAAAGATAGAAAGATCAATTGATAGACAGTTAGATAGACACATTGAAAGAAAGTTAGATAGATAGATTAATTGATAAATAGATTGATTTTTAGATAGACAAACAGATAGACAGTCAGATAGATAGATAGATTGATTGATTAATTGACCAATAGATAGACCAATATATAGATTGATAGATAAATTGATATAAATATTGATAAATAAATTAATAGATATATAGATTGATAAACAGATAAATTGATTGATTAATAGATAGATTGATAGAAAATTGATAATCAGATTGATAGTTAGATTAATAGACAAATTTATAGACAATTTGATATAAAGTTTCATAGAGAGATTGATTGACATATAGATAGTCATATTGATAGACTGATAGGTATAGAAATAGATAGACCAATAGATTGACAATTATATAGATAGATATATTGACATTTTATTAGGAAAATAGATAAACAGACAGATAGATAGATAAACAGATAGATAGATAGGTAAAATAGATAGATAGATAGATAGATAGATAGGTATAAAGAAAGTAAGATAGTTAGATATATAAATAGATAGATAGATAGATAGACATATAGTTAGACATATATATAGATAGAGAAATTTAATAGATAGATAGATAGATGGATAGATAGATAGATTGAATGATAGATAGAAATATAGATAGATAGACAGATAGATGACCTATAAAGAAACAAATAGATCGATAGATTATTAGATAGATCAATTGACTGACTGACAGATAGATAGATAGATTGATTTATATATAGATAGATTGATATATAGATAGATAGATTGATAGAGAGATAAATAGGTAGGCAGATAGATAACCAGATATTTAGACAGATAGATACATAGATAAATAGATAGAAATATAATTAGCTATATATATAGATACATAGATAGAAAGACAGATTGATAGACAGATAAATAAATAAATAAATAAATAAATAAATAGATATATAGATAGATAGATATACAGTTAGATTGATAGATAGATAAATAAACATATAGATAGATAGATAGAAAAATATATAGAAAGATAGATAGATTGACATATAGATAGATACATACATACATAGAAAGATAGTTAGATAGATTGTAAAATAGATAGACATACAGATAGATAGATAAAAAGATAGAAAAATAGTTATAAAATAGATAGACATATAGATATATAGATATATAGACAGATAGTTAAACATATAGATAGACAGATTGATTGATAGATAGATAGACAGATAGATAGATAGAAAGATAGAAAGGAAGAAAGATAGATAGATAAATAGATAGACATATATATTTTGATATATAGATAGATTGTTAGATTTATAAATAGATAGATCGATCGATTGATAGATAGATATATAGAATGATAGATAGATAGATAAATAGACAAATAGATAGATAGATAGAAACACAAGTAGATAATTAGATAGAATGGTAGACATAGATAGACAAAAAAAGAGAAATTTCCATCGCTAAGTGCCGCCACAGATTCTAATTTTCCATCACTATTTTTGTGACAATTTTTAATTTTCCGTCGCTAAAATAAAGATGGATTTAAATTTCCATCGCTATTTTAGCAATGTTTTACAATAAACCTTCACTAAAATAGCCATAGAAATTTTCAATCCATCGCTAAAATAGCAATGGAAAATCATAATATTGTAGCTAAACTTAGTTATGGAATTCAATTTTTCGTCACTATTATAGCAATTGATTGTTGCATTCCAATGCTAATTTATTTTCTTGTACACTTTTTGAGTCATTTTAGCTATGGAATATTCCATCGCTAAAATTTAAAATCCATCACTAAAATACCTTTTTATTTAAAATTTTTTTTATATTAATTAAAAAATTACTGCAATATATTTAATTTTAAATAATTAGAAACTATAATAATATAAAACACACATTATTTGGAAAAATAAATATTAATTTAGTTCATTGTTGAAAATAAAAGCAATACAAATAACTTACATTAATTATGTTGCAACAATTTAAAAAACTCTTAACACAATAACTAGTTCATATCATCATCTTATAAAAAACTAGCTCATAATCTAAAAATCATGATCACAGCCTACACTACAAGAAAAATCCCATATAGCTAGGGGTAATTCCCTAGCTAAATGGGCATTTTCCGTCATTAAATGAAATATAGCGACGGATTACCGATGGATAGGTTCCCTATCTAATGTGCTTCTTACTAAAATATAGCGACGAATAGTGTCCCTAGCTAAAAAGTTAGCAACGGAAAAATCTCTTTCTAAAAAACACAAATTCCCTAGCTAAATTAGCAAGATAAATGAGATTTTCCATCACCAAGTGAAATAAAAATAGATGATTCCCTAGCTAAAGTGTTGTCAATAAATTTTAGCGACGGATATACTCCTTAGCAAAATAAAATTAGCGATCGAAAATCCGTCGCTAATTTAATATTTCCCTAGCTAATTTATGAAGAGATTTTTTGCTAGATATTTTAATTTCAAAATTAATTTCAGAATTTAAATTATTTTAAAATTTTTTAATAAAATAATTTAATATTGTTATATCAAATTGAATAAAAATTGAAACTATAAATAATTTATAATAAACAAAAAATAAAATCATTTAATATCTTATTCTAATTTAATATTTTACAAAATTGAAACAAAAAAATAACAAAATTTTATTTCATCTTATTCATCAATATCTACTGACATTGCATAAAGTATAATATATCCATTCATTGACATTGCTTTCTCTCCCTCTGCTCCTCTGATCATCATTTTTCTACTGCGACAAAGTTGTCCTAGTCACGGCACGTAATGTCTAGTGAAAAATCTCATCACTTATAGAAGCTTTATATGTGGAACAATGCGGTATCATATCTGTAAGAAATTTAAACCACACTGTCAAATTTAAAAAAAAAAGTTATGTTTTGATACATATATAATATTGTATTATATATGTAAATATATACTAGCATTTCACTCGTACATATATTACTGCAGTATATGTATATAAAAATAGCAATATTATGTGTACATATAAACTGAGTACAAATATACTCAGTATATATGTATATAAAATACTATAGTATTATATGTATGTATATACTAACTTTCTTCGTACGTATATACCTCATTTGGTACTATTGCTGCTACTCCCACTGCCACTCTTCCCATTGCTACCGTTGCCACTGTCACTACCAATACCATTGCTGCTGTCACCATAGTCGCGGCCGCTGCAGCTGCCTTTACTACCATGGCTGCCGCCGCTGGCCGCTGCCCTCACTGCCGGTGCTACTACTGAATGCCGCAACTATCACTGCCGCCGCTGCTACCGCTGCCACAGCTGCTATCACTGCCACCGCTACTCCCGTTGCCGGCTCTGCCACTACTGTCGCTGCTTCCGGTGCTGCCACTGCTTCCAGTACTACCACTACTTTCGGTGTAGCAGCTGCTACTAGTGCTGCTTCTGGCATAGCAGCTGCTACTGCCACTTCCAACATTGCTTCCGAAGCAGCCGGTGCCGCTGCCTCCGATGCCATTGCTTTTGCCGATACCGCTCCCGCCACTACTACTGCCACTATAGCTCCCGCTGCCGCCGCCGCCACCACTAGAGCCGTTGTCGCTTCATCTAACGCCACTGTCGTCACTGCCGATGATGGCGCTGCTACTACTATTGATACTAGGCTTTTACATACCTATAATAGGCTAAAACTCTACCCAAAAAATTTGGAGACACAAATATTTTCACAGATATATAAAAATAGTTATTATAGACATGAACAAACACAAATAAAAGTTGATTGTCATACAGCTTAAGCTATAATTTAATTAATTAATTTAATATTTTTATATTTAATTTTATAAAAAAAAAACTATAGATAAAAATTATAAATTAAACAAAAAAAATTCATTGAATAACTTATTATAATTACTATATTTTAAATAACTAAAAAAATAACAAAAATTATATTACATCTTAATAATCAATGTATCTACCGACTATGCATAAAGTATAATTTATCAATGCATTGACATTGCTTTATCCCAATCTGCTCCTCTGATCATCAACTTTTCATTGTGAAAAAACTGTCCAAGTCACGGTGCTTCATGTTTGTTAAAAAATCCGTTCACTTATATAAGCTTCATATGAGAAACCATGTGGTACCACATCTGTAAGAAATTTAAACAACTAAATCAAATCAAAATAAATTAAAAAAAACTATGTTTCGATAAATATATATTACTACGGAAAAATGTACATATATACTAGCATTTCACTCGTACATATATTATTACAGTATTTGTACATATAAATTATCGTATTATGTGTACATATAAACCGAGTATAGATATACTCAGTATATATGTACATAAAATACTACAGAGTTATACGTACGTATATACTGACTATATACATAGGTATATTCCGCATTTGTTGTCGTTCCTACTATTCCCATTGCCACTGCCGTCCTTGCCTCCCCTACCTCTCGTTGTCGCCCCTGCCGCTACTGCCGCTGCCGCTGGTGCTACTGCTGTTGCCCCCACTATCACCGCTACCACTACCACTGTTGCCATTACTACCTCCGCTACCACTGCTACCTCCGCCGCCACCGCTGCCATTGCTACCACTGCTGCCTTCGACGCCGCCGCTACCGCTGATGCTGCCGCTTCCTCTGCTATCTCCATTGTAGTCGGTGTCACTACTGCCACAGCTGCCGCATCTGCCACCGCTCTCGCTATAGCCGCTGCCACCACTCTGGCTATAGCCACTGCCACCGCTACCGACATCGCCACTACTACTGTTGCTGCCGTCGTTGCCGCTTCTAGCACCACTGCCGCCATTACCGTCACTGTCACTGCTGCCGCCACTGCCGTGACTACCACTGCTGATGATAGGCTTTTACTTACCTATAATAGGCTAAAACTCTACCCAAATAATTTGGAGAAAGACAAATATATTCAAAGATATATAAAAACAGTTATTATAGACATCAACTAACAAAAATTATAGTTGATTTTCATACAGTTTCAACAAAAATTTAATTAAATAATTTAATATTTTTAAATTAAATTTAATAAAAATAGAAACTATAAATGAAAATTTTAAATTAAACAAAAAAAATTCATTTGATAATTATTCTAATATAATATTTTAAATAACTAAAACAAAAAAAATAATAAAAATTATATTACATCTTATTAATCAATGTATCTACTGACTCTGCATAAAGTATAATCTATCAATGCATTGACATTGATTTCTCTCCCTTTGCTTATCCGATCACCAGCTTTCTACTACGAAATTCTGTCCGAGTCACGGTGTTTCATGTTTGTTGAAATATGTCTTCACTTATACAAGCTTCGAATGGGAAACAATGCGGTTCCAAATATGTACGAAATTTAAACCACCAAATCAAATCAAATTAAATAAAAAAACTAAATTTTGATAAATATATATTACTACAGTAAATATGTGCATATATACTAACATTTCACTCGTACATATATTACTGCAGTATATGTACATATAAACTATAGTATTTTGCGTACATATATACTGAGTACATATATATACTCTGTATATATGTACATAAAATATTGTAGTATTCTACGTACGTATATAGTGACTATATACGTACGTATATACCACATTTGTTGTCGTTACTACTGCTCCCTCTACCACTGCCACTCCTGCCACTACTGTCGCTGCCGCTACCACTGCCGCTGTCGTTGTCACTGCCGCTACCTTTACTACTACCATTGTCGATGCTACTGCCACAGTCATTGCTGCCAGTGTTGTCGCTGCCTCCCCGCCGCCATCGCCATTGCCGTGGCTGCCATTGATGCCGGTGCTATCGCTGCTATCGCTACTACCACTATTGCCGCTACTATCACTTCTGTCATTGCTACCAGCTGATGCCGCAACTGCCGCTGCCGCCGCCATCGCATCCGCTACCACCACCACTGCCGCCTCCACCACCGCCTCCGCCACTGCCACTCTTACTGTTGCTGCCATTACTGCCGCTGCTGCCACTGATGTTGCCTCTGCCACTGTTGTCGGTGTTGCTGGTGATGCTGCTACTGCCGGTGTTTCGGGTGATGCCGTTGTTGCAACCCCTATCGCTGAAGCTGCTGCTGCCACTACTGCTTCCGCCGCCGCCGCCGCCACTGCTGTCACTTCTGCCACCGCCAATGTTGTCACTGCCATCACTGCCACTACTGAAAATAGGCTTTTACATACCTATAATAGGTTAAAACTCTACCCAAAAAATTTAGAGACACAAAAACATATTCACAAATATATAAAAACAAATATTATAGATATGAACAAGCATAAATTAAAGTTAATTGTCATAAAGCTTCACCAAAATCCAAAAGATGTCGAGCAATTATGTTTAGAAATAAAGATAGTGAAAAAATAAAATGTTTTTAGAATAATAAAGATTATATAAGCTAGACCTTTTTTTGATAAAGCTGAAATCGGTAATATGGGACCCATGCATTGGAAGGAACGTGGTAATGTCTAGATGCTTTGAATCAAGATTCTTTTTTTGTCTCACAATATGTGTCCTGTAAAGATTCATAATTTGGTTAATCAAAATGTAATGAACAAAACCAGAATAAAAAAAAATCGAAACCTGCAAAAATATATCATAATTAGTTGCTACACATAGACAAAAATAAATAACAGTTTAGTAATAATTCTCATACTCAATCATCCTCATAATTTGTGGGGAATGCTAGCCTCTCCAGTGAGGATTCGCAGCTGGATCTTGGAATGTTATCTGTTGCACCAATGCCGCTAACATTGACTCCAAATAGGACTTCTACTGTTGCATTACATTTTTAATTTCTTTAATTTCTTACATTTCTTCCATCAAATTAGTTATCTGCTCATCCTCCTTTTTCATTTCGGTCACCATATCTACAATATGTTCAATTGTTTCAAATTCTTGTTGTTTGATTACCTCATCCACCATTGCTAAGACAGATGAATTAGAAGTATGCCTGCTACAACAAAATGCCACTCCCTTAGAGCTGATTCTGTACACTCGCTGCTTCTTTCGACCTCCTATTGTCTCCAAATAAATAGAATAATAGTCAATTGGTTGAAGGTCCATAAAACCCTCAACTTGTTGATTAGCATCTTTCAAACATTCCTCCTTTAGGTCCTGAGATAAAATAGATAAAAAAATATTCTAGATTTACAAAAAATAAAATAAATATTTTGCATTCAAAATAATTTTCATAATGTACTGTAGTTTTATAAAATCTAATTAATATAACAATTTCTTACAGCAATCATCTAAGACTTGTTATCAACATACTGTCCATCCACTTTCTTCACATGCATCTTCCTAAAAATCTCATAAAAATTTAGATCTCGACCCAATTCTCCAGCCTAGAATATATTTTTATTAAGTCATAAAAAAACAAATGATAAAAAAATTTAACAAAATTAATAAAACCATGTAAAGATTTTATTTATAGGACTATTAGGACAAACACAAAATATAGAATGTTTAGAATTTTAAATTTGTACAAATTCTCGAGAGTGCTCAATGCTCAACTTTGAATCGCCAATGTATCGACAGATTTTTGTACCTAGTCTAGCTACCTCACTTCTTCAATTTTTGCTAGCAATATCTGATTTTTTCTACACATCTGGGTCCTCCCAATAATTAAGCCACTCAGGCCAGTTTTCCTCGGATATAAAAGCAAGCATTTCTTTCATTTTATTTAATTAATGGACAAAATCAAAATACTGTTGAGCAGATTTGATCTTCCATAATGACTTTATCTTTTCATCAAATTTGGGTGCATATGTGCACTGATTCTATAAATAGAAAAATGACAAAAGAATTTATATTAACGACAAAAATATAATTATTTACTATTTGAATAATAACCAATATAAAAGTTACGTAATTAGATAATTATTTTTCAATTCTTTTGTTTAGTTATTTTTACCTAAAAGTCATTAAAATATGACTGTTTTTTCGATTCAGAAACTTTCTTGGAGGAGAAAGCTTTAGAATCAGCCATTTTCTTGAAAGTCTTTGTAATTATAGTCGAACACTTATGAGACGGAATAAAACTATACAAATAAATAAGTAACATTGAAAACAAGCAAATCATAACAATATAAAAAAACCACTGACAGTAATATCAAAATTTTTTTTTCAAGTCATTTTTACAGATTTCATTTACCTCTCATCCACAATCTCAATTTCTAGGCTTACACTAATTGCAGAGGAAAGCACAATATTTATGATGTTGTTGGTATTGTAAATGAGGGAACGATCGGTGTAAAATGTGGTGTAGAAGATAGAGATGGATCAAAAGTTTGTGCAGGAAGCACAATGGATGGTGGGCTTACATCTGATAAAGATAATATTAGAGGTCTCAATGATGGTGATGGTGATAGAAATAGAGATGGTGATTGTGATGTTGAAGTCTGGATATGGTGGCTATGAGATGGTACTGATTCTGCAACATGTTGTAACATACTAGATGAATTTGGTTCATTTCTGTGTCCACGCCCACCTACACCACGGCCACGTCCTTTAGGCACCATCTACTATACAAAATAAAACATAAAACAAAAAATAGGGATATGATGAACAAGCATGCATTTTCGAATAAAATACACCGATAGATTTCAATAAATATAAAAAGTCTTTGATAGTTTAAATTTATAATAAAATTATAACAATTTAATTATCGGCATCACTATCATCCTTGAGTGGATCTTCTGATATTTTGTCTGATTTCAATAGAAGTTCGAACTCATCTTCAGATAGAAATTGATCAGCTTCAATATCTATTGTGCCACCATTTGAATCACATAATTTTTTTGGATCTTCATCGACATTCACAGGCTCAAAATTATTTATGTCATCTTCTTGGAATGCCAGTGCAATTTATAAGTATGCACTTCTTTGTTGCGATGTTGGTAACTCAAATTTTGATCGAGCTTTGATTTTGCTAATCACCCACCAATTTTTCTTATCACGAGATAAACTCGGATATGTACAATAATATACATGAGTAGCTTGAACTGCCATAATAAATGGCTCTTATCAATTATATTTGTGTTTATTGTTAACATCCACTAGCTTATAATCTGAATGAATCTTTGAGCCCATATTTCGTGTAAGAACAAACCACTCGCTTTGAAATAATACAATCCTATCATTTTTGACTCCAGGATACTCCAACTCAATAACTTCTTTGAGTTGACCATAATAATCAATCTCATCTTCACTATAACATGACCCTTTAATGCATACACCACTATTCATTATTATTTTAGAAGAACCATGCCCGATTGTGTGAAACTTATATCCATTAACAAAATACCCAAGATAGGTTGTCACATATCTAAATGGTCCTTTACTTAGATTTTGAATGAAAATATTTGAATCTCCATTTGATGTTCAATTGCCTGTGACATAAATTAAAAAAAATGATATTAACAAATAAAAGAGACTAATAAATTAAATAATTCAAAAATAAAAAAATTAATTATACTCACATAATTTTTTAACCAATTTGCAAATTTAGTTTCCAGCATATAATCGACATCATTACTGGAAATTGCTGGATGCCTATTTTTTAATTGCTCAACATAAATATTGCACAAATATAAAATGAGAGAAAAAAATGTACATCAATTTTTTATAATTTTTATTAAAGATAAAATTAAACTATGATTAAACCTTCAACCATTTTGGGTATACATACTCGATATTTGGTGCAACCTTCTCACAATTACGTAAAACATAGCTCTAGGTTACTTTATACTTTTCATCTGTCATACATCTTTTCATTACTCTTCTAAATGCTTTTCTAAGGTGCTTGAAGATAGATAGTTTGTCCATAGAATCATCTTCTACCATCACGTGACGTTCATAATTCAGTGACACATTTCTATTATTTGTAGTGACATGATCTCAAACTAATAAGAACAAAATGATGATGCTTCTTCTATTAAATATGCATTGCAAATTGAACCTTCAACTTTTACCTTGTTTTCTAACATTCAATATCAATTTAATTGATACCTACATCAATAATGTTAGGTTTCAATTAGATTAAATTACAATAATACTTAATGTATTGAATAATAAAACACATCAAATTATATGTATTTACCTTTCAAAAAGATACATCCACCTGAATTTTACTGCCCCTGCAATCCATGTTCATATGCCAAATGGACCGACAAATGCTCCACGAGTCAAAAAAACTCGGTGGGAATATCTGTTCAAGCTTACAAATAATAAGTGGAATGTCATTCTACAGCCTCACCATGTCATCTATTTTGATTGTGGTTGCAGTTAGCTATTTGAAAAACAAACTAAGTTCTATAAGGACATTCCAAACACTTAGTGGAAGTAATTCATGGAATGCAATTGGTACTAATCTCTGCATAAATATATGGTAGTCATAACTTTTCATTCCAAATAACTTAAGATTCTTCATATCCTCGCATCTACTCATATTTGACACATATCCATTAGGGAATTTAAAATTTTAAACCCATTCACACAATATATGTCTTTCCTTCTTATCAAGTGTGTAGCAAGCTTTAGAGAATTTTCTTGTTTCCTCATTTAGTTTCAATTCAAGACACCGACAATAATCATTCAGCTATTGTCTTGATTTTAAAGTGTCTTTTGTTTTTGCGTCTACATTAAGGAAAATGTAGAAAACATTGTCAAAATATTTTTTCAATATCTATTACATCTAAGTTATGATGAATTAAATTGGACTTCCAATAGGACACATCCCAAAATATACTATGTTTCATCTAGCCAAACAACATGCTTTTCGGTCCATTACTTCTAGTAACTTCCTTTTTAGTTACCTTCTTCAAACCCAAACTCTGAATCTCTTTCATAATATCATCTCCTAAACGAACTGCTAGTGCAACTGTCACCACAATTTTATTTTTTTTGAAATGTAGTTCTATTTCTTTGAAATGGATGATTAGTAGGTAGAAACTTACGATGGTTATCAAACCATGACTGTTTACCACTAAATTTGAGGGTAAATACATGTATAAATATAGTTAAACTTTATTTATACATGTAGGTATATTTATTTATTTATATAATTATATATATATATATATATATATATATATATATATATATATATATATATATATATATATATATATATATATATATATATATATAGTTATGTTTAGGTATAGATATAGTAAAATTCATTTTTGAATACTAATATATACAAATGTATATTAAATATAAGTTGTAAATTATATATTAAAATATAGTTATGTATAAAGTTTTTATAGTAATACATATAATAAGATACAATTATTTATAGTTATATGTTATTATACATATAGAATCTATAACTATAAATATTTTTATATAGTTAAACATATAGTTATATATAGATATATTCAATACAAATAGTTATACATAAATATATAAAGTTATAAATAAATATGTAGATTTACATATATGTATACATACTTACAAATATAGTTATATTTAATTAATATAGTGTTATAAAGTTATAAAATTATTTATATATAATTATACAAATATTTATATATAGTCATACAACTTCAACATATAACTAAAATATGACCAGCAATGATGTTTAGAGAGAGAGAGAGAGAGAAGAAATACTTTATTTCTACCATTTTCACATGAGCATGAAGTTACTTTGAATGGTCATTTACTACAGCTTCTATAGCAAAGAGATGCTCAGATAATTATTACCATGCTATTTGTTTTTAAAAATATTATTCTTGATAGTAATTATGTACAAAAAAGTTTGGTTCATATATTTTATACTATCTTAGCTTGAGTATCCAGGACACATTGCTATATGTTGATCTTATTATTTCAATATGAAATCATTATTTTAATATTACTAAACTTGATTCAACAAGTCCACTCATCACTAACACAAGAAAGATCACAAGGAATCACACACTACGAGACATCAATTGAAGGAATATTGAAATTATTAGAAATAAAAGTGTTTTATTTCAAGAAACATAAATATGAAGTTATTATTTTTGAGATAAAATTTAATTAACAAAATGTTAGATACATGGAAAATATAAATCTTTATACACACACACACACACCATGATAATCTTTGTTAAAGATAAGTGAAACCATAAGAATATAAATTAATCATGTAGGAAAATGATAATAATGTCTATGAAAAAATTAATAAGAATAATTATTTTTATATCATATGTTGACTTACAAGCTTATAACATGCTTACTTGCATGAATATCATGTGTTAGCATGTATGATTCCATGTCTTGGCTTACATGAGTGATAAGTATTGATTCTGTGCTTACTATGTCTTCTCGTGATTTAATGCCAAGTGTTTGAAAGTGTGTTTGTTATATAATGATGTGTATATCTGCCAAGGATTGACTCGACATGTGAAAGCTATGTGTTGGCTTACTAAATGTTGCATCAAAAATTAAAATACTTGGAATCTTGCCTATAAATAAATGTGATTTAGGGTTCCTAGCACACAACACCACATAAAATGAGAATATTTCAAAGTGAATTGAGAAACTTTTGTTCAATTATTTTCAATTACATGTGTGAATATTATTGAGTTTTCTAGAAGTTGGTAGAATAGTTCAAACTGGTTCAATCGAGTAAATCAGTTTAATTTAATTTGACATGCTAAACTATTATTTTATTTATTTTATTTTAATTTAATTTATTTTATTTTATTTATTTTTGAATTCAATCATTACTCATTTTTGAATATTTTTTGTAGATATCAAGTTTGCATACCTAAGTATGTATACTAGTTATGTATAAGATACACATGCATATTGATGTATACTATTTTTGTAGATATTATGTCAGCATACCTAAGTATGTATACTAGTTATGTATAAGATACACATGCATATTGATGTATACTATTTTTGTAGATATCAAGTCGGCAAACCTAAGTATATATACTAATTATATATTGTTTTTGTATACGGTCACCATCAAAACCCACACAATGACAATGCATTATATCACAAATACATGAAGCATGTATACAAATAAGTTTACATACGAAATCCAAGCATACCATGGTGATTAAAGAAGAAATTAGGAAACAAAAAAGTAGAATAAAAATTCTTACTCTTCCATTAAGCAATCCAAGATAATCAATGAAGAATAAATGCATAAACGTACCTCAAATCAATACCAAATTAAAACTTAAACCTCGAATTAATTTTAGTTGAAACGGCATCGAGAGATAGATTTCGGAATGTGGAGGAATTTGGTTCTTTTAGAGATACGTCAAGTCAAGAGAGAGAATGTATATTTTAGTAAAATATTTATATTTTTAATTCTTAAAACATTAAATAAACAATATATATATATATATATATATATATAAATTACAAAATTACTCATTAATTTTATTTACTATCAGAATTTTTTCAACAAAATTAATGTGCGTGTAGCAAGGTACAAATAAAAAACAAATACCTTACAATTTTTTATTATAATATTAATTAAACAATAAATATATAAATAATAATAATAAAAATGTTTTGCCTTAACAAAATATCAAATAGGAACAAAATTAACAAACTTCATATAATAAGACATAAATAAAAAGATGATTTGTCTTCTAGCCACTCACTTAAAAGTTATAAAATACTCTTAATATTAAAAATCATATAAAAATTTATATTTTATGGTTATAAATTTTTAAAAATTCATATTAATTTTTACGAAGATAATATGAAATAATTTTAAATGCATAAAATTTCATATTATTTGATATCTTTTATAATTTTTAAAATTCAAAAAATTACTTAAAGTGAGAAGATAAATAAAAAAAGTAATATTTATTATTTTAATAAAAACGAAATGTTAAAAGCTAATTATAAAAATATTACTCAATTGTTTAATTTTTATAAATTTTTGTATGATTAAACATCTATGTATTTATTTATAAATATTATTTTATTTTCTTTTAACTTTATTGAAAAAAATTATATTTTATTATATTTCAAGATTTTCAAAATTTGTATTATTTATTTTTTTGAAAGTTTTCTATAATCATAAAATTTTTTAAATATTTATAATAATATTAATATTTACAAGTTTATTCGTCAATTCAGATATTTTTGAAAATATTTTCTATTTTATCTTACAATGAATTAATTTACATTTAAAGTAATAGAAATTTTAATGTATGTTAATTTAATTTTTAAAATATCCAAAAAAAAATTTATACTAATTGAATTAATTATTTAATGTTACTATAATTTAAATTATTTAGTTTCTTAATTAAAAAGTTTAGAAAATTTTTTTGTATAATTATTAAAAAAACTATTACATCATAAAAATAGTTATTTTAGTCCTTATTAATATAATCTTTTTTAGTATTTTTATATTTTTTAAATTAATTATTTATAATATCATTTTTTTATGATTTTACTAGGAGAATGTTTGTTTCAAGGATTGCTCATTTATAGACCAATAACATACATTTAATAAACAAAATTATATAAAATATTAAAAACAATAATAAATAAACAAAATTATATAATTAAATATTGGCTGGGGAAATAGCACCGCTAAATCCGTAGCTGAATTATGGATTTTATAAGCTAGGGAAAATTCATCACTATAATATGGATTTTATTAGCTCGAGAAAATCCGTCGCTAAATCTGTCGCTAAATTACAAATTTTATTAGCTAGAAAAATACTGTCGCAAAATTAAGGATTTTATTTTCTATGGAAATTCCATCACATAATCCATCACTGATATATGTATTTTATTAGGTAGAAATATTTAATCACTAAATCCGTAGATACAATATGGATTTTATTAGCTAGGGAAAATTCATCGCTAAATTCGTAGCTAAATCAAGGATTTTATTAGTAGGAGAAAATCCGTCGCTAAATCCATCGCTAAATCCGTCGCTAAATCCATCGCTAAATTTGTCGCTAAATCAAGGATTTTATTAGAAAAAGAAAATCTGTCGCTAAATCCATCGCTAAATCTAGGATTTTATTAGCAAGGGAAGATTCACCACTAAATCAAAGTTTTTATTAGCAAAGGAAAATCCATATTTAAATCCGTCGCTAAATCAAGAATTTTATTAGCAAGAGATATTCCATCACAAAATTCATCGATAAATCAAGGATTTTATTAGCAAAAAAAATTCCATCACTAAATCAAGGATTTTATTAGTAAGGAAAATTCCATCACTAAATCGGTCGCTAATTCAAGAATTTTATTGGCAAGAGATATTCCGTCGCAAAATCCGTCACTAAAAATTCCTACTTTCCTAGAGAGGAAGTTACGAAAATTTTCCATTGCTGATCCATTGCTAAATCCATCACTAAAATCCCCATTTTTCTTTAGCTTAATTTACGAAAATTTTTCGTCGCTAATCCATCGCTAAATCCCCTGCTTTTCTTTAGCAGAATTTTCAAAAAAATTTCTCTCGCTAATCCGTTGCTATTTTTTTTCATAAATAAAAATCATCAATCCATTGCTATTCCCTAGCTAATCCCTTGCAATTTAGCAAGGGATTGATCTCTAGCTAAAATTCCCTAACTAAATTGATATTTTCTTGTAGTGCTAGCGATGGTTTTGGGGGTGTAGAAGCTAAATTGGTAGGATCTTGATGCTGGGCATTGGATTGAGATTGTGCGTTAAATATACATTCAAACAACTCCATCATTTGTTGAAATCACTGTTCTAATTACTCTTTATACAATCTCATTTTTTCATTAATTTTGAGTTGAAGTTCTTGGACTTCTACTCTCGCCCTCTGCACAACCACTTCAGTCACCCATTTTGTGAAATGTTCATCAGATGTAAAATCATAGCGTGAAGTGCTAGAGGAACTACTAAAAGTCTCAGGGTAAAATGCGGACACTTGAGAGCCAAGGCAACCATGGTTTCCACAACATCTTATATTTAATTCATTATAAAATTAATAATTATTTAAGAATAATTGTTGATTATTTTAATAAAGCAAAATTGAAATCTTACATTGATGTCCTTAGATCTTTTGTCAGCGAAAGCACCATCTTTTTTGGTGTGCATCTTCTTGAACACTTCAAATGAGGTGTGGGGGGGGGGGGGGGGGGGGGTACTAGGTGTTTCAATTCCTTTTCCTACTAAAATTAATTATCAAATTTAATAGCTCGAATAAGATGATGAGGAAATGTTATTTTAAAAAATATTCATAAAGTTCTTACCAAAGCAATACAATGTTGAATTGTGGATCTAGAGCCACCTATATGTGTGGAAAGACTAGTGCCAAGTCCTCCCTTTTCTATAGGACAATTTTTAGTAGCTTGTTCATGTTTCTTTTCATATTCAGAAGTATTCCAATGTTGCTGCCAGCTTTCCCATATATCTTCTGGTATATTATCTTCCTTTTTCCCTTCGATTCGCATCTTGCACAACCAATCCCCATATTGCTTTCATGCCACCCTATAAAACATTCTCTTGACTAATGCATCATTTGAATCATCCTAGTTAGATGCTTTCTGAAAAACTATATATATATATATATATATATTTCAATAAATAAAAATGCATAACCACATGCAGTACTAGTAGCAAAATGTGATTTTGAAATAATACAATTTTAACACGTTTGAATGATCTTAAACCATCTTTTCTTTTGTAAGCAGCACATGAACAAATTACAAGGGGCTAAAAATGTTAAAATATAAAGATGTAGTTACTCCTATTGCTACTAAAATGATTTTCTCTCTAATCTTAGAACAATAGATTAAAAAATAATCAAATATTTTAACTTTAAAAGCAATAACATCATCATGCATCATAACTTTCAAAGAGAGAGTAGAATAATAAATAGAAGCAATATGTTCTATTTCATGTTAATACCACACTATAACCAATTTGAAAAAAATAAAGAAAAAGGGAGCTAATCCAAATTAGATACTACACCATCATATCAAACATCTATAGAATCTCTTTTCTAATACTTATGTGATCTTATTAAGCACAACACAAGTTCAACTCCTTAGAGCATTCAGGTTACCTTATCAAGATATGTGTCTCTTTTTGCTTTTGTTTATAAAAATTTTACCTTTTTATATCCTTCTATTGCCTAGACCACCTATTGGCTTCTCAATATTTTATCAAATGGATACTACACCACCTATTGGCTACTTGCTTAATATTGTATCAAATGAAACTAAAGACTATTCACGTGCATTTTAGAATGTGTATGGTTTCTTAGTTGTTCAGAACTGAACTTACACTGCATTATTTTAAGCTTAGTTACCAAAAACCAAAACAATTATAAATAATCAATTTGCAATGCCCATAAAATGATGATGCAAGCAACATAAAGGCTGGTAGCAGTGCAACCTAAAAAAGGCACATTCAATTTACAACATCAACATACAAATAAGATCAAAGTGTCCATCACCATCAACAACCATTTATCCATGATAAATTAATTGACACATACATATACACATATTTAAATAAGGCCCATATACCGTTGTCAAAAAGCTATATTTTTTTGTTAAAAAGTACAAGCAACAATTTTTTTTTGTAGCCAGCAACAAGCAGTAATTTTTTCAGCCAGCAACAAGTAGCATTTATTTGTTACGAGCAACAAGCAGAAGTGTTGTTAGCCATAATTAAATGCATAGGTTGAGTTAGAGTAGAGTAGAAAATGCTTTCTTTATCTATGATTCCAATTCATCAATAATTTATATGCATACATATATTGATAAAGATGTATTTTATGAAATTATAGTTAATGTTTTGTTCTTTTACAGGATGAAAGTTCAATACACACACACACACACACACATGGATACATACATACATGGATGTATACATACTTATTTGACCTCCTTTTTATATTCCCTCTACAAGTATTTACATAAAGTAGAGCGTAAACACCCATTATGGAGCATGAACATCAAACAGCTAGATATTCTATCATAAACATAAACAATGGAACAACACCTTAGAACCAGGGCTACAAAAATATCTTTGTTTGTTCGAAATTGTGTCGAACCTAAAAACACAAGGCACAAAAAATTTGCACCTGAATTTTACAGAATGAAAATTTAATACATACATACATACATGGATACACACACACACACACACACACATACATACATACATACATACATACATATATATATAAGAACAAGCTAAAATAAATGATTAAATTCTAACATATGAATGTTTGAAATTGCATCATCAATAAAAAACCATACTCATAACTAGATGGAAGACATAGCCTAAAAAATTATAATTTTATTAGTGAGGCCTTGATTTTTGATATCACCCTAAATCAAGAGAAAAGTTGGACCTACATGAACTTACTTAGAGGGAGAATATTAATGAAAGCACATCATTATCATACTCTTAAAATATTTATGAGTACTAAATTATTAAAATATTACAATTAGATATTTGTTTTTCTTTGACCAATTATAATTTGTAAAAGAATATTAATTCTAGATGTTTGATAAATTTTCTAGGTATCCTCAAAATTAAAAAAAAAATCTTAAATGATGAATACTTAACATCATGTTCACTCCTAAAAATAAGAACTACAATAAAAAGTATTATTCGATAATATCATTGGAGGTTGTACCCAGAATACAAGACCCTTGCTTAGTGCAAGATTTATGAGATATTGATATCTCAAAAATAGTCTTTCAAAAGTGTTTCTTTTGGAGCATCTTCCCATTCATTTTCCCATTCAAAAGTTTCTTTTGGAGGTAATATAAGAAGAATAAGAAGCTAGATACATGGTCTCCCTATCAACTATTTGTATATTCTTTTTCTATGTGATACCACATGTGGTTGATGACCTGGCTAGTGCTGATGTGTTAGAAGACTCCAGATCCGTCTGTGAGGTAGGTGGTGGTATGTTCTCCACATTGAAGGTAGGTGTCAAACCTAAAGCTGGCGGGGTAGTGCTTGCAGGTAGGACGGCTGGTGCAGATAGTTCAGTTGCCCCTCAACCTCCAGGATTAACTTTGCTCCTTGTTAAATGGCCACCTCTCATACCTTCAATGAACATAATTACAAAATAACACATTTATAATGAACATGCCTACGGTGGGTACATACATATGCAAGAAAAAAAAACTAGTAATTCAAAACAATATTATAAATATATTCATAAGGTCACAATAATATAAGGGCTTTAATCTTCAATATTGTCACATTATTATCATCATCATCTATTTCTTCATATTCTTCATCTGACTTTATTTCTAGTTCAACCTCCTCATTTTCTTGAAGTTCTATATCCTCAATGTCTACAAAAGGACAACTGTGATCAACTAATGATTTAGGTTCTTTGTCTGCTACAATATCAATATAATGGGTTTTGATGACAACCTCTTGAAATGCTCCTGTATTTAATAGCAAAATTTTTGATGTCTTGTCTAGTTCCATGACCCCTCGAATTTTTATCTTCCAAACAACCTACCAAGCACACATGTTTTTTCTTGTGATTGGATAAGATGCATAATAGACATGCATTGCTTGCTCCGCAAAAATAAATGGTTCATATCTATTGAATCTTCTAGTGTGGTACACATCAACAAGCTTATACTCAGGGTGACTTCTTGTACCTATACTTGGTGTCGGATCAAACCATTGAAAATTGAATAATATGACTCTCTTTCGTAGTAATGTAGGGTATTCCAACTGTAAAACCTTCATTAGTTGACCATAAAAGTTCAATTCTATTGTACTAAAATTAGAACCCTTTATGCACACTCCACTATTCATGGTTGCTTTATTTGATCCATATCCCAAAGTGAGAAACTTATATCCATTCACATAATATCTAGGAAACACGTTAACACCTCATAAAGGTCCATTTGCAAGGTCCTTTATGAATTGGCTGTAGATATTCGAAATCGGATCATGAGCCTATAAAAAAATTGAAGTTATAAGAATTATGGGTAACTAAATCCAACAATATATATATATATATATATATATATATATATATAGAGTTGAATTTTTATTACTCATATGTGCCTCAAACCAAGATGCAAAGTCTTTATCAAGTTTAGCATCAACTACGGCTTCTTCAACATATGGTTGATGTTCTCTTAATCTAGCAACAAATAGTCTATAGCAAATGACCATTAGTTTCAGCAAATACATAAACAATTTTGCATATATAAATTAGTTTTCCATCATTTCTTTAATAATTTTAAATACTTACTAAATATAGGGCTTTACTTCTTCACAACTCAATAGAATATACGTGCTAGCTCTATGATATTCATTCAGAGTAAGATATCAAAATTTTTCCTTGCCAAATGCTCTACCCCCAAGCTTAAATATAGAAAGCATCCCTTCATGTTCTTGAGTTTCATCTCTATCAATGACAAATAGATTTCGTGGCACTCTTCGATATCTTGTATTGACATATGGCTCAAAATAATGAGCACAAAATGAAGATGTCTCCTCAACCAATTATGCATTGCATATAGAACCTTCAACTTTTGCTTTATTTCACCCATTTTTTTCAACCTTCGAAGGTACCTAAAGATACTCTTTGTCAAGCTAGATACAATATTATGTCATTTTAAATTAGATTGACATATCAAATTCATATGAGTTATTTTTTGTGCTAACCTCTCAAATGGGTACATTCAGTGGTATTGAACATGACCTGCTATCCTTGTTTCATATGGAAAATGAATGGGAAGATGCTCCATACAATCAAAAAAACTTGGGGGTATGTATACATAAGTGGGTGTATATATTTATTTGTAGACATGTATATATTATTATACGTATACAGCCATTTACACACAGACACACTTTTGAATATATAATTGCACGAGCTGGTCTGGTCATCATTGTGCATTGCTCACTAATGTAGGTAATAAAAGCCATGAATATTAGACATTTTCTAAAGCTATGAGATGAAGATATTTCTAGTCCAGGCTAGCCGGGCAGATAGAGGTTGGCCTTAAAAATTTTAGTAATTGTATTGATATGCAATTATCACATGGTACAAAGCGAATGTATGAGTAAATAAGTTTTTTTACTCTAGGTTCTGCACTGATTGGTTCTAATTGTACTAGGTCTTAGAATGATTATGATGATGATGCTCGTGTAGTGTAGTGTAATTTTGGTCCAGGAGGAATATTGGGTCCTATTTTGGGAGAAGCAGCTTGCCGCCTCATCAAAAACTCACTTAATCTCAAGTTCAGCAGTTGAGCATCATCACTTGCCCTACTTTTATTATCAACAGCTGCATTGGCGGTAGCAGTGGTGGTAGTGGCAGCACCACCAGCAACGACAACTACTATAGCAATGACATCACTGGCAGTAGCGGCAGTCACGGTAGTGGCGGCGGCAGTAGCAGCGGCAGCAGTGGCAACAGCGGCAGCCACAGCAGAAATTGCAACAAATATGGTATATACATACTTATATACTCTGTATATGCATACTTATAATACTATAGTATTTTATGTACATATATACTGAGTATATATGTACTCAGTATATATGAACACATAATACTTTAGTTTATATATACAAATACAATAATAATATATTTACGAGTGAAATACTAGTATATATGTAAAAATATACTGTAGTATTATATATTTATCAAAACATGGTTTTTTTTTATTTATTTTGATTTGATTGAGTGGTTTAAATTTTTTACAGATATGGTACCTCATTTTTCCATACACGAAGCTTGTATAAGTGAAGGGATTTTTCACTAGACATGACACACCGTGACTAGGATATCTTTGTCGTAGTAGAAAGTTGGTGATTAGAGGAGCATAGGCAGAGAACGTAATGTCAATGCATGGATAGATTTTACTTTATGCACTGTAGGTAGATACATTGGTGAATAAGATGTAATATAATTTTGTTATTTTTTTAATAATGTAAAATATAGTAGTAGAATAAGGTATTAAATGATTTTTTTGATAATTATAAATTATCTTTTATAGTTTCAATTTTTATTCAATTTAATATAAAATATTTAATTATTTAATTAAATTTTTTTTGAAGCTGTATGACTATCAACTTTAATTTGTGTTTGTTCATGTATATAATAACTATTTTTATATATCTTTGAATATGTTTATGTGTCCTCAAATTTTTTGGGTAGAGTTTTAGCCTATTATAGGTATGTAAAAGCCTTGGCTGGTCTTCCATGGCACTGGAAACACCACCTTAGCTTCTGAAGCTGTGAGATGAACCAAAAAAATTAATTCCACGCAAACCTAGGTTTGTTCTTGACACTCTTATTTTGTGTAGATATGCATCATCGTAGTTCATATCTGCGACTGCTTATTATCAGTTATTGGTTTGTAAATGTAGTATGTTATGCTCTGTGTGTAGGTGTAACAATGTTTTATATCTACGTGGAGTACCAGAGGAAAAAGAACTAGAAATGCGGACCATGCTTGAAAGACCCATATGCATGTTTTTTAAGTCCTATATGATTTTCTTATGTTGTCTTTGATGGAATGTGTATTTGCATGAAAGTACAACTGTGTGTGTTATCGAAGGTTATGTGATTATATATACGTAAATATAATACTATACTATGTACGTACATATATATTTGGTATAAATGTACGTATATACTGAGTATATATCTACATATATACTAAGTATATAAGTATGTATATACCGAGTATATATGTTCGTATATACTGAGTATATTTGTACGCATATACTCTGTATATATGTTAGTATATAATAAGTATATTTTTACATATATACTAAGTATATACATACATATATACTGTAGTATATACATGAGTATATACTCGGTATATAAGTACTTTTATACTGTAGTATATACTTGGTATATACATACTTTTATACTGTAGTATATACATACGTATATACCGAGTACATACATAAGTGGCTGCATATATTTATTTGTAGACATGTATATATAGTCATACGTAGGTACCCAATTACACATAGACACTTTGGAATATATAATTGCTCGGGCTAGTCTGGTCATCATCGTGCATTGCTCACTGATGTATGTAATAAAATGCATGAATATTAGACTACCTAAAGATGTGGGATGAATTTATTTCTAGTCCAGGCCGCCAAGCAGATAGAGGTTGGTCTTAAAAATCATAGTAATTGTATTGATATGCAATTATCACATTGTACAAAACGAACGTATGAGTAAATAATTTTTTTTGCTCTAGGTTCTGCAATGATTGGTTCTAATTGTATTAGGTCTTAGAATGATGATGATGATGATGCTCGTGTAGTGTTGCGTAATTTTAGTCTAGGAGGAATATCATGTCCTATTTTGGTAGATGCATCTCACCACCTCATTGGATACTCACTCAATCTCAAGTTCATCAGTCGAGCATAATCGCCCACCCTACTTTTATTATCAGTAGTGGCAGCGGCTGAAGCGGTGGCTGTGGTAGTAGTGATGGTAGTGGCGACAACTGTGGCATGGGCAGTGGTGGTAGTGGCGATGGCATCGGTGGCAGTGGCAATTGCAGCGATAGCAGTCGGTAGGAGCCGCAGTGGCTGCGCAGCGACAAAACTGGCAGGAGTGGCAGCGGCAACAACAGTAGTAGCAACAGCACCAAATGTGGTCTATAAGTACGTATATACTCAGTATATACGTACTTATAATACTATAGTATTTTATGTACATATATACTGAGTATATATGTACTCAGTATATATGTGCACATAATACTTTAGTTTATATATACTAATATAGCAATAATATATGTACGAGTGAAATGCTAGTATATATGTAAAAATATACTGCAATGTTATATATTTATAAAAACACAACTTTTTTTTATTTATTTTGATTTGATTGAGTGATTTAAATTTTTTACAGATATGGCTCCGCATTGTTCCCTAGACGATGCTTGTATAAGTGAAAAGATTTTTCACTAGACATGATACACCATGACTCAGACAACTTTGTCACAACAGAAAGTTGGTGATCAGAGGAGAAGAGGCAGAGAACGCAATGTCAATGCATGGATAGATTATACTTTATGCACTATCGGTAGATATATTGATGAATAATATATAATAAGATTTAGTTAATTTTTTTGTTTTAATTATGTATAAAATTGTATTAGAATAAGTTATTAAATGATTTTTTAATTATAAATTATCATTTATAGTTTCTGTTTTTATTCAATTTTATATAAAAATATTAAATTATTTAATTAAAAAATTTTAAAATAAATTAAATTCTGAAAATAGTTTTGAAATTAAAATAGCTAGGGACAATTCCCTAGCTAATTTAGCAAGAAAATTTTCCCTTACTAATTTAGCAAGGGAAATCTTTATTTTAGCAAGGAATTTTTTTCGTCCGTAAATTTATTTTGCCAGGAACTATTTCCGTCGCTAATATTTAGTGATGAGCACTTTAATTAGGGAAAGCTTCAGTCGCTAAATCTATTTAGCGACGAAAACTCTCATTAAGCTTGGTAATATTGCCAGGGAAATTATTTTTTTTAGCTATACATTTTTCCGTCGCAAAATTATTAGCTAGGAACACTTACCCTCGTAAAATTTTAGTGATGAGCACTTTAGATTAGGAATAGTTCCATCGATAATCCATCACTATATCCGATTTAAGGACGGAAAATGCCCATTTAGCAATGGAATTGTACGTAGCTATATGGGATTTTTCTTAAAATTATATGTCTATCTTTTATCTATTAGTTTATCTAACTATCTATCAGTCTATCAATCTATTTATTTATCTATCTGTTTATCTATATATCTATCTATGCATCTGTCTAATAATCTATATATCTATCTATTAATCTATATGTCTGTCTATCTATCTTTCTATCTATATGTCTATCTATCTAACTATATTTTTTTCTAACTATCAATCAATCAATCTGTCTATAATATTTTCTGGCTATTGAAAATATATGTAGTATATATATAGGTATATACTCAGTATATTAATACATATATACTACAGTATATACATACATACTAAATTTGATGCTATGATCACTACGAAATTAGACTAGTTTTTAAATTCTATCCCAATTTGATGCTTGCATGATGATGCCACAAGAGAAAACCGGCAAAGTAGATTAAAAAGCTAATGATGAAGGGAATGATTGACCCAGAAAAAGTTGGTACCTTCTTTTTGTTTCTTGAAAGTAGAGTTGTTTGCTATTGATTGTACAAGGATTCTGAAAGAATTCTAGAAAATACTTTTGGCATTTGTATTTTGTAAGATCTACTTTTCTTTTCGATTAAGATTCTATATTTAAGATTCTCATCACTACAAATAACTTTTTTTAGCCCTTGTAATTGTGTAAGATTTTGAATCCTTAACTTCAAATATTCTTGCATGAACGATTGAAACTGTGGAAGACGGTGGTCATGTTGCTTTTCTTCTTCGAACCCTATCATCACTAATGAGTTTGTGTACCTTGGTCATGGTGATTTATATTTCATTGCTGATTATTTGCTTACATGAAAACATGATATGCATTCATTGATCATTGAATTAGAATGTCTCTGATGTTCCTGTCATTTTATGATGTTAATGAGAGATTTAGAACATATTCACTTTCTGAAATATTTTCTCAGTTCAACAAGAGGTTTTTCTTATATGTACATATAATAGAAATGTTAGTATATCTCTTATACGTACATAATGAGTATATATGTTCATAAATATAATAGTATATACATACTTATATACAATAAAATATATGTATGTATATATATATATCCTATAGTATATACGTACATGTATACTATAGTATATATGTCCATATATACTCTAGCATATAATTACATATATACTACGGTATATATGTACATTTATACTATAGTATATACGTACGTATATCATTACAAGAAAATATCAATTTAGCTAGGGATCAATCCCTAGCTAAATAGCGAGGGATTAGCTAGGGAATAGCAGGGGATTTTTGATTTTATATTGAAATAAATACTAGCGATGGAATAGTGATGGATTAGAAACAGATTAGCGATGAAAATGTCTGATTGAAAATTTTCCGTCACTAATATTTTTATAGATTTCCATACAAAGAAAATTGGAAAATTTAGCGACGGAATTTTCATAGCTAATTATATCGAGATAAATTTCATCGCTAATATTTTCATTGATTTCTACGTAAAGAAAATAGGGAATTTAGTGATGGATTTAGTGACAGATTTTTCCTATCTAATTATATCGAGATAAATTCAGTCGCTAATATTTTCGTAGATTTCCTCACAATGAAAACCGAGTATTTAGTGAAGGATTTATCGACGGATTTTCTCTGGCTAATTATATCGAGACAAAATACATTGCTAAATAATTATCTGATTTGTTTTACTATTTTATATTTTATTGCAAGCGATTATTTCTTAGATTTTATTTTTCACAAAAAATATCCATTTAGCTAAGAATTTTTCCTTAGCTATTTGCACCGGGGATAATTTCGATCTCTAATCTTTAATGATTTATATTTTTTTTAATTTATTATTTATTTTAATATTTTATTTAATTTTGTTGATTACATATATGTCGTGGTCTATAGTTGAGCGATTCTTGAAAGACACATTCTTCTCATAAAATTATAAAAATAGGATATTATAAATAAATAATTTATAAAATTATAAAAATATAAAAGATACTTTATGTTAATAAGGAATAAAATAACTATTTTTATGATTATAAAATTTTTAAAAAATTATACAAAAAATTTTTCTAAAATTTTTAATTAAGAAACTTAAAATTTTGTATTAAAGTAACATAAAATAATTAATTCTATAATTATAATAATTTTTAAGTTATTTTAAAAAATAGATGAACATACATTAAATTTTGTACAAATATAAAGGTATTCATTGTATGATTAAATAGAATATATTTACAAAAATTTCTAAATTAACGAATAAACTAGTAAATATTAATATTATTATAAGTATAAAAGAAATTTTATGATTATTGAAAAATTTTAAAAAAATAATTACTACAAATTTTGAAAATCTTTAATTATAATACAAATTTAATTTTTTTTATTAATTTTTAAAAGAAAATAAATTGATATTTAAAAATAAATACCTAGATGTTTGCTTTTACTAAAATTTATAAGAATTAAATAATTGAATAATATTTTTACTATTAGCTTTTAATATTCACTCTTTATTAAAATAATAAATATAACTTTTTATGATTATCTTCTCACTTTAAGTAATTTTTAGAATTTTAAAAATTATATATGATATTAAAAAATATAAAATTTTATGCCTTTAAAATTATTTCATATTATCTTTATAAAAATTAATATGTATTCTTAAAAATTTATAATCATAAAATATAAATATTTATATATTTTTTAACATAAAGAGTAGTTATAATTCTAAGGAGAGTGGCTAAAAGACCAATAATCTTTTCAGGTGTGCCTTGCAATAAAAAGTTTATAAATTTTGTAGCCAAGATTTTTTTTTTCTAGTTGGTAAGCTCTACATCTATTTTTTGAAATTATTTATATATTTATTGTTTAATTAATTTGATAATTAAAATTGCAAGGTGTTTTTTTTAAATGTGTGCTATGCTACACGCATAATAACTTATTGAAAATAAGTTATTAAGTAAAAAAAAGATGAGTATTTATGTTTTATATATATTTATTGTTTAATACATTTTTTGATAATTAAAAAATAAAACATTTACAGAATTATAATACTTCTAAAATTATCATGTTGTCCAGAGACAACTCTAAGTATCTAACTAGCACCATTTGCCTCTCTCTATTGACACCAATATATCAAAAAACTATATATAAATGCATTTAACAATATGTATATCAAAATATTACTATATATAAATGTATTTATCTACATTAATACCTATATATAGCCATATGTCTAAATATATATAATTACATGAAAAACTATATATAACTACATCTACAACATGTATAACAACATTTATAACTATATGGATAACTTTGTTTGCAATCACACATGTAACGATAATTATAATTAAAACATACAACATTTATATATAACTATATGTTTAACTATATATGTATAATTATTTATAAATATTTGTATAACTATATAAATCTCTTTATAACTATATTTAATTATATTCGTAACTATGTAAACTAATTTTATTACTATATATAACTATTTTTAACTATATTATAATTTATAGCTATAAGTATAATTTAAATATAACTATATTTCTAACAAAATATACTATTTGTATAATAATATATAACTATAAATAATTATATCTTACTATATGTATAACTATAAAAACTGTATAAGTAACTATATTTAAATATATAATTAAGAATATATATTTAATATACATTTTTATATATTAATATATACAAAAGTATTTTACTATATATATACCAAAATATAACTATATGTATAAAAATATAAAATTATATGAAAAAATATATATACCTACATGTAACTATATAATTATATGTTTAACAACCTACAACATTATGTTTAGCTATATGTTTATAACTATATATAAATATTTGTATAACTAAATAAAACACTATATAATTAAAAATAACTATAATTGTAACTATGTATACATATATGTAAATCTATATATTTGTTTATAACTTTGTATACTTTTATGTATAAATACTTATAACTACTTGTATGAATACACACACACTCACACATAATTATATGTTTAACTATAAATAACTTTTTATGACTAAATATACCATATGAATAATAATATATAACTATAAATAATTATATCTTACTATATGCATAACTATACAACATTTATAAGTAATGATATTTAAATAAATAATTTGCAACATATATTTAATATACATTTTTATATATTAATATATACAAATGGTATTTTAATATATCTATACCTTACATTACTATATGTATAGATATATATAATTATATGAAAAAATATATATACCTCATGTATAAATATAAGTTTAACTCTATGTGTAACTATATGTATAACCACATGTAGCTATATTTATAATTATATGTATAACACCTACAACATTATGTTTAGGCTATATGTGTAACTATATATAAATATGTGTATAACTATATAAAATACTATATAATTAAAAATAACTATAATTGTAACTATGTATAACCTATATGTAAATCTATATATTTGTTTATAACTTTGTATACTTTTATGTATAAATACTTATAACCTACTTGTATAAATACACACACACACACATAAGTATATGTTTAACTATATATAACTTTTTATAACTAAATTAGACTATATGATAATAATATATAACTATAAATAATTATATCTTACTATAATGCATAACTATAAAAACCTTTATACGTAATGATATTTAAATAAATAATTTGCAACATATATTTAATATACATTTTTATATATTAATATATACAAATGTATTTTAATATAACTATACCTATACATTACTATATGTATAAATATATATAATTATATGAAAAAATATATATACCTACATGTATAAATATAAGTTT
>JAREIK010000245.1:138514-198330 GCA_029783825.1 Sapria himalayana
AAAATAATAATAAGAAAAGAAAAATTAGAAGAATAAGAAGAATAATAAGAATACAAAGAATAAAATAATAAAAAGAATAATAACAACATAAAAATAAGAAGAATAAAAAGTAATAGAAGAATTAAATAAAAAAAGAATAAAAGAATAAGTAGAATAATAAAAATAAGATGAATAAGATGAATAAAAAGAATTAGAAGAATAAGAAGAATAAAATGAATAAGAAGAATAAGAAGAATAAAAAGAATAAGAAGAATGAGAAAAATAATAATTATTATTATAATAAGAATAAGAATAAGAAGAATAATAAGATTTAGAGGAATTAGAAGAATGAGAATAATAAGAAGAATAATAAGAATAAGAAGAATAAGAAGAAAAGGAAGAATAAAAAGAATAAAAAGAATAAGAAGAATTAGAAGAATTAAAAGAATTAGAAGAATAAGAAGAATAAGAAGAATTAGATGAATAATAAGAATTAGTTGAATAAGAATAATAAGAAAAATAAAAATAAGAAGAAGAATACGAAGAATAAGTAGAACGAAAAAAATAAGAAGAATAAAAAGAAAAATAATAAGAATAAAAATAAGAAATGAATAATAAGATTAATAGAAGAATAAGATGACAAAGAAGAAAAAGAAGAATAATAACAATAAGAAAAATTAGAAAAATAAAGTAATAAGATGAATAAGAATAATAACAATTAATAAATAGAGTAGAATAAGAAGAATTAGAAGACTACAAAGAATAAAAATAATAATCATAATAAATAGAATAAGAATAAAAAAAAGAATAAAAAAATAAAAAATATAAGAAAAAGAAGAATAAGAAACATAAGAAAAATAATTAAAATAATAAGAATTAGAAGAATAAGAAGAATAAAAAGTATAAAAAGAATAAAATGATTAAAAAGTAAAAATGAATAAGAAGAAAATGAAAATTAGAAAAATAAGAAGAATAAAAATAAAAACAAGATTAGGATGATAAGAAGTATAAGAAGAATAAGATGAATACTAAGAATAAGAAAAAAAAAAGAATAAGAAGAATAATAAGAAAAAGAAGAATAAAAAGAATAAAAAGTATAAGAAGATAAGAATACTAAGAATAAGAATAATAACAATAATAATACAAAAAAGAAGAATAAGAAGAATAATAAAAATAAGAAGAATAAGAAGAAAAAGAAGAATAAGAATAATTAGAAGAATAAGAATGATAAAAAGAATAAGAAGAATACAATAATAAGAAGAATAAAAAGAATAAGAAGAAAAAAAGAATAAGTAGAATAATAAGAATAAAAAGAATAAGAAGGATTAGAAGAATATGAAGATTAATAAGATTTAGAAGAATAAGGATAATAAGAAGAATTATAAGAATAAGAATAATAAAAAGAATAAAAAAAAAGAAAAAGAAGAAGAATAAAATAATAAGAAGAATAAGAAGAATTTGAAGAATAATAAGTATTAGAAAAATTAAACAAAAAAAAAGAATAAGACGAATAAGAAGAATAAGAAAAATAATATGAAAATGAATAATAAAAATAATAAGATGAATAAGAAGAATAATAAAAATAAAATGAATAAGAAGAATAATAAGAATAAGAAAAATAATATGAAAAAAGAATAATAAGAATAATAAGAATAATAAGAATAATAAGAATAATAAGAATTTAAAAAATATCAAGAATAAGAAGAATAAGTAGAATAAAAAAAATAAGAAGAAAAAAATAAATTAAAAGAAAAAAAATTTGAAAAAAAAGAAGAATAATAACATTAACAAGAATTAATTATATAAGAAGTATAAATAGAATAACAAGAATAAGAATAATTTAGTAAGAAGAATAAGAATAATAAGAAGAATAAGAAGAGTAAGAAGAATAATAAGAGTAAAAAGAATATGAAGAGTAAGAAGAATTAGATGAATTAGAAGAATATGAAGAATAAGAAGAATAAGAAGAATAAAAAGAATAAAAAAATATGAAAAATATGAAGAATAATAAGAATAATAAGAATTGGAAGAATAATAAGAATAAAAAGGATAAGAAGATAAAAATAAATAGAATAATAATAATAACAAGAGTAACATGAAAAAGAAGAATAAAAAGAATAATAAGAAGAAGAAGAATAAGAAGAATAAAAAGAATAAGAAGTATATGAAATATAAGAAGAATAAGAAGAATAAGAAAACAAAGAATAATAAGAAGAATATGAAGAAAAGAAGAATAAGAATAATTAGAAGAATAAGAAGTATAAGAAAATAAGAATAAAATAAGAATAAGAAAATAAAATGAATAAGAATAAAAAAAGAATAATAAGAATAATAGGAATAATAAGAATAGAAACAATAAGTAGAATATAAAGAATAAGAAGAATAAGAAGATCTAGAAGAATTAGAAAAAAAAGAAGAATAAGAAGAATAAAAATAAAAATAATAATAATAATAATAAGAATAAGATCTGATATACTTAGAAATGCTGGGTATATCTGATATACAGATGTATATCTAATGCTTGGGTTAAAATGCTCATAAATCGTCATACAGGCGAAGAATTCAACCTATCTAGAGGTCTAAGACAAGGAGACCCATTATCACCTGCTTTGTTTAATATATACTTAGAAATGTTTATTACAAACCTTAAAGTGCAAGTCAAAAATGGCAGTATATTACCTTATAATCAGCCTAGAAATACTCCATTGGTATGCTGCTTGGCTTACGTAGATGAAATAATTATATTTACAAATGCCAGCAGTAGATCAATGAATAAGATAATGGTGCTGTTGCATGCTTTAGAAGAAGAAACAAGCCAAATGCTCAATAAGAATAAATGTCAATTCATGGTAGCAGCAAAAACACCAGAAAATCTAGCGCAAAGGATTAAAAAAGTCACAGGCTTCACACAATGCAAAGGAGCTTTAATATACTTGGGATGCCCAATCTATGAAGGAAGAATGAAGGAAGACTTCTTGTCTTTCTTACGGAATAAGTTTAGGAAAAAAATTGCTGGGTGGAAGGAGAATCTTTTAAATATGGCAGTAAGAATTACGTTGATAACTCATGTGCTACAAGGTTCATTAGCACATATTTTAATGACAACACAGCCTCCAAAAAGCATTATAAATAAGTTGAAAAGGGAAATGACTAATTTTCTATGGGGTAAAAAAGAAGGGAAAAATAAGCTTCACTGCAAAAAATGCAAGGATTTATGTTACCCTAAAGAGGAGACAAGTTTAGGCTTTACAAACCTAAACGACATAGCTAAAGCCTGGGCATGCAAAAACTGGTGGATGTTAAAACAAAATGGAAGCATTTGGGCATCATATGTAAAAGCTAAATATAAGATAGGAAATAGAACACTGAAAGATTCTAAAAAAGCTTCTAAAAATTGGATATTGATGCGGAAACAACTGAATATAGCAGAAAAACACATAATTTCAACAAAAAGTGGGTGTAAATGGACACTGAATCCGTAGGGGAAATTCACCTTAAAAAGTGCCAACGAACTAATCAGGAATAAAAAGCCTTCACATTTTTAAAAAATATGGATAAAAGATCTGCCACAGAAATTGAATGTGTTTATGTGGAAAATAGTTTTAAATATTATTCTAGTAGATGGAAATATTCAGATAAAAAGCATAAAGTTAGCATCTAGATGCGAATGCTGCCTTCAAGAGAGAGAGAGAGCACTGATCATCTTTTCTCTTCAGGAAAAATAACAGCTTATTTATGGCAAATATTAGAATCTGAAGCGGGAATTAAAAATGATAAATCATCGCTGAAAAAAAGATTGGAATTTTGGTCGAAAAAGGAATCAAAGAATAAAATTTTAAAATGGTTAAGAAATTATATTCCGCATATAAAACTTTGGTGCATATGGAAAGCTAGGAACAAAAGTAAATTTGAGAATGTGGTAATGAAGGGTAAAGATATATTGGATGAAATTAAAAAAGAAATTGCTTTTATTACTGCTTGCAATCCAATAAAAGCGAGAAGCATGAGAATGGATGAGGATAGAAAGAGGGCATGGAACCTAACAACAGTAACAAGGAAGATGCCAGTAGTCAAAAGAGTTAACTGGAAAAAACCATTGCATGGAAGCCTAGTGCTCAATACAGATGGGAGCTTCAAAAGAGAGATGGGCGTGGCAGGGGGAGGAGGGTCTATAAGAAATGAGGAGGGCAAAGTGCTAAAAGCTTTCACATCAAGGAGCACTGCCTCCTCGGCATTACATGTAGAGATTATAGCCCTGCATAAGGGCTTACAAATTTGCAAAGATAATAACTACCATAAAATCTAGGTTCAAGTTAACTCGAAAATACTGGTTCAGCTAGTACAAAACAAGTTACAATTATGGCAGTTTGAAGAAGAAATTGATGACATCAGAAACATTTTAGGAGAATTAAAAGGAGAGATAGAACATATTTATAGATAGGCTAATGCATTGGCAGATAAATTAGCGGAGGATGGAATGAAAATAGGAGTACAATAATTTGAGGGAGATGGAATCCCTGGAAAGTTTATAGGTTTAATAGAACTAGATAGGATTGAATTTCCATATGTTAAAATACAAAAATCTTAATTAAAGCTGTCCTTAGAGAATACTCCATTGCTCCGTTGATTATTCAGCAGCTTCACAACTCTAGGAGAAGAATAAATGACATATAAAAAGCCCCGAGAGAGGGGAGACTAAAAACAACAAAGGTATGTATGTAGTTAAATGTTATTTTGTTGTATGCTTGCTTATTTTCAGGTAAAATTAGTAAAGGGATAATATAATTTTAAGAAAGTGAGAATCCGGTCGATTCTATAGAGAAGGATGTTCACCTAGGTCCGGTGAGGTATTTAAAAGGTAGTATGTTTAATTTTTATATAGCTGGCTGTAGTTTTCTATGCAGTTTCAGCAGAATAAAAAGTTTCCAATATGCGCCTTAAGTAGAAAGAAAGCGGAAGGTAGAGCTATACTTGATCAATTATTTCGGTAAATTGTCATGATGAATGTGTCTGTTTAAGTGGTAATGCGTCTTTATAATCAGTTGTGTTAATGCATTAAAACTGTAAGAGCCTTGTATGGTAAGGAATCATTCTGTGTGTTAAGGGTGTGTCTATTTTTATGTCTTTCGGGAGTCTGTTGGGTGCGTCTGTCTGCAAGTGTATGTAACGAATTGGTAAGAGTCTGTATGTCTTATGGGATTAGATGGTAAGGAGTAGGTAAGTTCAGGTCGGGAGAAGTTCATCAAATTGGGAAAGTTTATCTGGTCAAGCGGATGAATTGTAACTCGAAGAAGTTCTTCGAATTGGTAAGCTCGAAGAGCCAACAAAAGCACGCTGACAGTGGAAAAGCTCGAGTCATGGAGTAGTTTATTGAATTGGTAAGCAGGATGTATGCTCAAACAGTTCATGGAAGGTAGAGAACTTCCTCGCAAAAGCTGGTAAATCACTCATGGATAGAAGTTCCAGCAGACATAGGGCTTAAACCAAAAGCGTGAAGGCCCATTTTCTAGTATTAGTATTATTCTAAGTTTACCTATATATAAGGTATTTAAATGGGTGTAATTGGGTTAAGGGTAGATGTAGCTTGTAAAAAAGGGTATTCCTCCGCCAAAAAAGAGGGCTAGTTTAATAATAAAAATAACCTTTAAAAAAAAGAATAAGAAGAATAAGATGAATAAGATTAATAAGATGAATTAGATGAATAAGATAAATAAGATGAATAAGAAGAATAATAAAAATTAGAAGAATTAGAAGAGTAATAAGAATAAAAAGAAAAGCACTAATAAGAAGTATAAGAATACTAAGAATAATAAGATGAATGAGAAGAATAGAAAAATGAGAAGAATAATAAGAATAAGAAGAATACTAAGAATAAAAAGAATAAGAAAAATAAGAAGAATAAAAATAATAAGAAGAATTAGAAGAAAAAGAAGAATATCAAAAATGAGAAGAATTAGAAGAAATAGAAGAATTAGAAGAATAAGAAGAAAAAAAGAATAATAAGAATAATAAGTATAAGAAGCATAAAAAGAATAAGAAGAATAAGAAGAATGAGAAGCATAAAAAGATTAAGAAGAATAGGAAGAATAAGAAGAATAAAAAAAAATAAGAAGAATAAGAAGAATAATAAGAATAAGAAGAATGAGAAGAATAAAAAGAATAAAAAGGATAAGAATATAAAAATAAAAAGAATAAGAATTATAACAAGAACAACATGAAAAAGAAGAATAATAATAAATAAAAGATTAAGAAGAATAAGAAGAATAATAAAATTAGAATAATGACATTAATAAGAAGAATAAGAAGAATGAAAAGAATAATTATAAAAATATGAAATAAAGAATAAAAAGAATAAGAAGAATAAGAAT
Source organism: Sapria himalayana (assembly GCA_029783825.1). Lineage (NCBI taxonomy): Eukaryota > Viridiplantae > Streptophyta > Magnoliopsida > Malpighiales > Rafflesiaceae > Sapria > Sapria himalayana. Next base: position 144,862 of record JAREIK010000245.1, read on the forward strand.
GATAAGAAGAATAAAAAGAATAAAAAGAATAAAAAGAATAAGAAGAATAGGTTGAAAAAGAAGAATCAAAATAATAAGAAGAAAAAGAATAAAAAGAAGAATTATAAGAATAAGAATAATAAGATGAATAAGAAGAATAAAATGAATAAGAAGAATAAGAAGAATAAAAAGAATACGAAGAATAAGATGAAAAAGAAGAATAAAAAGAAAAATAATAAAAATAAAAGATGTAAAGAATAATAAGAATAACAGAAGAATAAGAAGAAAAAATAGAAAAGAATAAAAAAAGAATAAAAAGAATATGAAAATAAAATAATCAAAAGAATAAGAAGAATTAGAAAAATAAATAAATAAGATGAATAAGAAGAATAAGAACAATAATAAGATTAATAAGAATAATAACAATAAGAAGAATGAGAAGAATAAGAATAATACCAAAAATAAATAGAATAAAAATAATAAAAAGAATAAGAAGAATAAAAAGAACAAGAAGAATAATAAAAAATAAAAAAAATAGAAAAAGAAAATAATAAAAATAATAAGATTTATAAGAATACGAAAAATAAAAAGAATAATAAAAATAAGAAGAATTATAATAAAAACAAAAATCAGAAGAATAAGAAGAATACAAAGAATAAGATAAAAAAGAATACTAAGAAGAATAAGAAGATTAAGAAGAATAAATACAATTAGAAGAATAAGTAGAATAATAAAAATAAGAAGAATAAGAAGAATAAGAAGAATAAGAAGAATAAAAAGAATAAAAAGAATAAAAAGAATAAGAAGAATAATTAAAATAAGAAGAATAAGAATAGTAAGAAGAATAAGAATAATAAAAATAATAATAATAATAATTAAAAGAATAGTTAGAATAAGAAGAATAAAAAGGATAAGAAGATAAGAATAATAAGAATAAAAATATTAATATTAATGACACAAAAAAGAAGAATAAAAAGAATAAGAAGAATAAAAAAAATAAGAAGAATAAAAATAATAAAAATAATAAGAATAAAAAGAAGAATAAGTAGAATAAGAAGAATAGAAGAATATGAAGAATAGAAGAGGTTTTTTTGAATATGATTCTCTCTCAATTCTAGAGAGATAAAGTGTTTTTCATAGAGAGACAAACTCCTTTGTTGAAGCTCTCAAGTTCTAGTTATGAAAAATCTCTCTAAGATATTTAACAAATAATCATTTCCCTCGGTTATTAATGAATCCACTATACTAAACCTAGTTTTTTGTATGAGATAGTAGGCGCTAGCAGTCTATTTCTCAATGGAGGATATTGAGAAGCTTACTACCCCATTTAACTTTACACAACTCGATAAACATTTTCATAGGATCCCCGGATTCAAATAAATATGCATTTTTTGATGCTTTGAAGCTTCGGGCTTAGTAAGGATTGCGTGGTATGCTACTAATATGTAATGATTTAAATTAGGAAGTAAGAAGACTTCCTCTGGTTCTGGCTACGTGGGTAGTGGAGCATCTCGGGCTGTCCAATGAGGTTGTTCAAATGGACCCCTGAATTCAATCCAAAGGAGGAATCTGTGCAAGCCCTCGTTTGGTTTTCTTTCCATCATCTCCCATTTCATCTATTTTGTAAGCACTCCTTATTCCATATTGCTCGGTGTGTGGATAAGCCTTGGCTAATGGAAGAAGCTATAGGCTATATGAAATGGCCGAGCATTGCAAGGGTGTGTGTGGAGGTGGATGTTACTGCTTCTATTTTGAATAGAGTGTGGGTGGGTAATGAGCATTCAAGTGGCTATTGGCAAGATATAATTGCAGAAAACTTACCTCAATATTGTTTAAATTGTAAAAAATTGGGCCATTCAGTTTTGGAATGTATTGTGAAGGGAGGGGGAAAAGGGTTAGGCAGGACAGAATTGAGAGAGAGGAGAAAAATATGGGTAAGAAGGTGGGAGGGGGATAGGGCATATAGGGTAGAAGTGGTGAGGGCATAGGAGGGATATAAGGAGGGTTTAAGTAGTAGGGGGGAGAGGAAGGTGGTAGTGCAGCTGAAAAGCTGTGGATAGGGGAGGAAGATCAGGATAGAGAGGAAGGTAGTAGCAAAAATATTAGAAATAATAAAATGGTTGGATGAAGGGGCTAATGAGATGTAGAGTGGAGGGAAGAAGTGCCCAGAGAAGAGAGAGGCAGAAAAATAGCAATAAAACTAGATTTAGAAAATGAAATAATAAACTTCAATGAGGAGAAAGATGACCTCCTATTAGAGGAAGAAACCGAGGCTAAAAGCTGGCCCATTATGGCCATGTATAAAGAAATGCAAACTTTAGACTTGAGATCGATAGAAGATTATTTAAAGAAGATGGCTCAAAAAGAGTGGGAGGGATTACAGAATAGTAGATATAGTGCAATAGTAGAAATAAAGTTGATGAGTTTTCAAATAAACAAATTAAAATTACAAAGTAAGAATGAGCAGCCAAAATCAAGTATAAACAAAAGTTCAAAAAATAGGAAAAAATATTTAAATATGTACTATGAAACAAGATGTATAACCTGAACACAAGCTAGACCTAAGAATGTACAATAGTCTATATTGGAACATAAGAGGAGTAGGAAATACTCCGTCGATAAATAGAATTTTAAAATTAATTAAAATGCATAATATTAGAATTGTGATAATAGTGGAGCCTATGGTTAATAAGGATTCTTTATAAATATATAAAAAGAAATTAGGGTAAGAAAATACATTCTCTAATAATAATGGCAAGATATGTCTGTTATGGAAAAATAAAATCGATATAGAAATTATTTCAAAGGTGGATCAGATCATTAATTTTAATCTAAAGAAAAATACTGATCCAATTATATAGGTGGTATATACCAGTAACTCGAATGAAAAAAGGAAAGATCTCTAGGGTGAAATGAAAGAGATAGCTAATAGAAATACTCCATGGATCATAGGAGGCGACTTTAACGTAGTTAGAAATGCTAAAGAAAAAAAAGAAGAACCTCATGGAGGCTAACTATTTGGGTCCTAATTTCACATGTTGTAATAACCAGAAAAATAGGGGAACGATCTTGTCTAGACTTGATCGTATACTCTATAACATCAAATGGGTGGACTAGTGTGGACGGGTGAGTGTGACACATTTGAGCAGAACATGCTCTGATCATAGCCCCTGCTTCTAAGTTTTAAAGGTAGAGATAGAAAGAATAAAAGTTTTAAATATCAAAACATGTGGGGTTTGCATAAAGAGTTTGATGAAATAGTAAGAAACTCATGGCAAGGGCCAACATATGAGAATCACATGCAGGTACTAGCTATAAAATTACATAGGTTAAAATTAGATCTTAGTAGGTTGAATAGAAAGAGATTTGGGAATATAGATAAGAATATTCAAGATGCTGAATCTAAAGTTAGCATATTAGAAATAGAGCATGAGATAACCAGGATGAATCCTCTAAAGTTAATTTAAATAAAGCAAATGTAGAATTAAAATTATTGCTGGATATGGAGGAAATATTTTGGAAACAAAGGGCTAAAGTAAAGTGGCTCAAGCCAGGTGATACAATACAAGTTTTTTAACACAATTGCAAAATTAAAAAATCAAAGACAATAAATAAAAGGAATCAAGAATGATATTGGCAAGTGGATAGATGAGGAGGTAGAGTTTAAAAAAAATCTTGGAAGATTACTTTAAAAGTCACCTTTGTGGTTACAGCCAACAAAGGGACAACTCCTTAATTTGACAAATAGACAAAAGAGTAACTGAAAAACCAAACAAACTATTAGAAGAGTGCCCTAGTGAGGAAGAGATTAAAGCTACAGTCTTTAATGGAGATAAAGACAGTGTTGTAGGTCCAGATGTATGGAATAATGGGTTTTATCAACAAAACTGGAATTTAATAAATAAAGAGATAATGGCCACAATTGCCTGGGTTTTTGCAGGAGCAGAAATTACAAAATCATGGGACAGCTCATATATCGTAGTGATACCCAAGAAGGATAATCCAAAAAATAGTGAGGATTATAGACCTATAAGTCTATGTAATTCGGTGTATAAAATTCTGACAAAAGTCCTTTAGAATAGACTAAATAGGGTAATTCCCTCCATCATTTTGGTATAACAAGTAGGTTTTATTAAAAATAGACTAATGATGGCAAACATTAATTTAACTGCAGAATTGATGAAAGAATTATGGGCTAAAGTTATGGGTCATAATGTGATTATGAAGTTAGATTTGTCTAAACCATTTGACAGAGTAGTATGGGATATTTTATGATACACAATGAGGAAAGTGAGATTCTCGGAATTCTGGATAGATCTAATGTATAAATGCATCTCTAGCACATAGGTTAAAATTTTAATTAATGGGGAGGCAAGTGAAGAATTCAAACTAGTTAGAGGACTTAGACAGGGGGGACCTTTATCCCCATTGTTATTTAATATATATATAGAATTGTTAATAATGAATTTAAATGGAAAAATGAAGGAGGGTAATATTATTAACTTTATACAACCTAGACAGACTCCTAATGTAAGCTGCCTTGCTTATAATGATGATTTAATTGTTTTTACAAATGCGGGGAGCACATCACTGAAGAATATGATGAAACTATTTGATATAATAGAGGAAGAAATAGGGCAACACCTTAATAAAAATAAATGTCAATTCGTGATTTCGAGGAAAACACTTGAAAGGACAATTCAAAGTGTTAAAAGAATTATAGGCTTTGAGCAGAGTAAAGAGGCATAAATGTACTTAGGATGTCCTATATACGAGAGCAGACTGAAAGAAGAATATCTAACATTCCTAATGAATAAATTAAGAGGTAAAATATTGGGATGGAAGGAGAACATGTTAAGTATGGCATGATGAATCACATTAATCAAACATGTACTTCAAGGAACTATTGCATATATCTTATTGTCCTTACAGCCATCAAAGAAGGCCTTGAACAGCTTAGAAAAGGAAATGACTAACTTTTTATGTAATAAAAATTTAGGAAAAAATAAGCTATATTGGAAAAAATGGAATGATATATGCTATTTAATGGAGGAAGCGGGTCAAGGTTTGAACAAATTAAATGATATGGACAATGCTTGGGCATGTAAGAACTAGTGGAGGCTCAAGCAGGATGATTGTCTGTGGGCGAAATGTATGAAAGGTAGAAATGGGTTAGGAAATAAAGCTTGTAAGAATGCTAAAAAAGAATCTAGAAGTTGGAACATGATGATTAAACAAAAGGAATTAGTTGAAAGTAATGCATGCCTATTAAACAATGAATGTAGACAGACTCAAAATCCACAGGGGAGGTTCATGCTTAAATGCACAAAAATATTAATAAGAAATGAAAAAATTAGTCAAGAAGTTTTTAAGGGAGCCTGGGTGAAAGAGATCCCACAAAAAATTAATGTATTTATGTGGAAGCTTTTAACGAATTCCATTTCAGTGGATTTGAATATTTAGATGAAAGGGGTTAAATTAGCTTCCAAATGTGAATGCTGTTATACTAGCAGAGAAATCACAAATCATTTATTTTCAATAGGGAAAATAGCAGTGGAAGTCTGAGATTATCTAGGGAGAGATGCACAGGTAATCAATAAGTTAGAAGATATCAAGGAAATATTAATGAGATGGAGGATAAGTCACACATAGAATAAAGTATGTAACTAGCTAAGATATTACATCTTGCACATCATAGTCTAGAATGTGTGGAAAGCTAGTAATAGAAGTATGTTTTAGAATATTAAAATGAATGATAATCATATAATAGAAGAAATTAAAAAAGAATGTTCATGGATATTAGTAGGATTCCCATTTAAACTTATAAACATGGAAATGGAGGATGAAAAAAGATGGTTATGTCGATTACATGCAATTAAAGAAAAAATCCAGGAGGTTAGAATGGTGTGTTGGAAAAAACCTCCACGGGGAAGGCTTGCTTTAAACACAGATGGTAGTTTCAACAGGGATATGGGAAAGGCAGGGAGAGGAGGTGTGATAAGAAATGAGTATGGTAACATTCTGAAAGCTTTTACAATGAAAGAAAAAGCATCCTCAGTCTTGCATGCAAAAATTTATCCTTACACAAAAGCCTTAAAATATGCAAAGACAACTCTTATATTAACATACGAGTACATGTGGATTCTAGTATACTGGTGAACTTGGTCATAAATAAGATAGAAATGTGGCATTATGATGAACAGATCGAGTCAATCAAGAATCTTTTAACTGACATAAAAGGGAAAGTTATGCATATAAATAGGAAAGCTAAATCTTTAGCAGACAACTTAGCTAAAGAAGGTTTGAAGAAGGGACTACAAGAGTTTGAGGGGGCTGATATACTGGAGAAATATAAAGGTATATTTATATTAGGTAAATTAGAATAACCATATATTAAAATTCAAAAGCAGTAGCTGGAAAAGAAATCTTTGATCTTTCCGATCCTGTGGAGAAATTATAAAAATATACATTGCTCTGTTTTGGTTATCAAGATTACAGGTATAGGTTAAGATGAAAGGATATGGAAATACAGTGTAAGAAACTGTGTTGTTGGTCAATACACAATATATATTTCGCTTGTTTGGTATGCTTAAAGTGCAGGGACTGCATTAGAACACAATGCAGAGGGTGAGGCTGCCAAAATACAGTAATGCTAATGGTTAGGAACCAATTTAAATATAGATATCTATTTTCTATGTTTTTGGCTGTCAAATCTTACTAAATATAGGATGATAAATAAAGCTACAACAAGAAGATTAGTTATGGCTATCAAATGCATGCTTCATTTATTTAATTTTCATGGGTGTAAAAGGGGATAAGAGCTGCTTTAGAGTCGACATATATTCTGTTATGGTTGCTCAAAGTGCAAGGACTGTAGTGGACACAACATAAGGCGGAAAGGATGTCAAGCATTAGAACAACCTCCAAGGAGCAGTGAGAATGATATGCTGTTGGTTAGAAAGTATATATAAATATATCAATTGTTTATATTCCTTGACTTTGTGTGCTTGTTTTGCAGGGTCAAATGCATAAACAACATATGATAGAGGTGGATAGGAAATATGAATAAAATAGCAAAAAGGATGCAAAAATTTTTAATTAAAGGTAGAATGTCAAGGTGGATGTAGATGGGAAAGGGGCCAACCAAAAAGCATAATGGACATAAAAATAATAGATAAATAGGCCAAGACATATTTCAAGTAAAGTAGTCTAAGAACAAAATCAAAGTGAAGTGGTGCATTTAGAGTTTGATAATAAGTTACACATATCATTATGTGTATTGTATCAATTATTTTATTCAAGGGTGTAAAAAAGAATTTTCAAAAAAAAAGTATTACTCCACCGAATGAGAGGTTTTTTATTAATAAAACAAATTTTTCAAAAAAAAAAAAGAATAAGAAGGATAAAAAGAAGAATAATAAAATGAATAAGAAGAAAATGAAAATTAGAAAAATTAGAAGAATAATAACTATAACAAGAATAGGTCGAATAAGAAGTATAAGAAGAATAGGAAGAATAAGAAGAATAAGAAGGATAAGAAGAATAAGAAGAATAAGAAGAATAAGAAGGATAAGAAGAATAAGAAGAATAAGAAGAATAAGAAGAATAAGAAAAATAAGAAGAATAAGAAGAATAAGAAGAATAAGAAGGATAAGAAGAATAAAAAAGATAAGAAGAATAAAAAGGATAAGAAGATAAAAATAATAAGAATAAGAATAATAACAAAATAACACGAAAAAGAAGAATAATAAAAATAAGAAGAATAAAAAGAATAAGAAGATTTAAAAGAAGAAGAAGAATTTAAAGAATAAGAAGAATAATAAGATAAATAAGAATAAAAGGAATGAGAAGAATAAGATGGTTAAGAAGATAAAAAAAATTAGAAGAATTAGAAGAATAAAAAGAATAGAATTAAAAAGAATTATAAGAAGAATAAGAATAAAAGAAAACTAAGAATAATACAATGAATAAGAAGAATGAGAAGAATAACAAAAATGAGAAGAATAAGAAGAATACAAAGAATAAAAAGAATAATAAGAATTAGAAATAAAAGAAGAATAAGAAGACTAAGAATAATAAGAATAATAAGAAGACAGAAGAATAAGAAAAATGAGAAGAATGAGAAAAATAAGAAGAATAGGAAGAATAAGAAGAATAAGAAGAAAAAGAGGAATAATAAGTATAAGAAGAATAAAAAGAATAAGAAGAATAAGAAGAATAAAAAGGATAATAAGATAAAAATAATAAAAATAAGAATAATAAAAATATGAATAATAAAAATAAGAATCAAAACTAGAATAACACGAAAAAGAAGAATAAGAAGAATAATACGAATAAGAAGAATAAAAAAAAGAAGAATTAGAATAATAAGAAGAATAAGAAGAACAAGAAGAATAAAAAGGATAAAAGATAAAATAATAAAAATAAGAATAATAAATATAGAAATCAAAACTAGAATAACATGAAAAAGAAGAATAAGAAGAATAAAAAAAAAGAAGAATAAGAATAATAAGAAGAATAAGTAGAATAAGAAGAATAAAAAGAATAATTATAATTAGAATAAATGAAGAATGAAAAGAATAAGAAGGATAAGAAGAATAGTAAGAATAAGAAGTAAAAAAAAGAATAAGAAGATTAAGAAGGATAAGAAAAATTAGAAGAATAACAAGAAAAACACAAAAAAAAGAATAAGAAGAATAAGTAGAATAAGAAGAATAAAAAGGATAAGAAGAATAAGAATAAGAATAAGAAAAATAATATGCTTAATAAGAATAAAAAGAACTAGAAGAATGAGAAGAATAAGAAGAATGACAAGAATATGAAGAATGGGAAGAATAAGAAGAATTAAAAGAATTAGAAGAATTAGAAGAATGAGAAGAATAAGTAGAAAGAGAAGAATAGGAAGATTGAGAAGAATGAGAAGAATGAGAAGAATAAGAAGAATAAGAAGAATAAGAAGAATGAGAAGAATAAGCATAAATAGAAGTATAAGAGGAATGAGAAGAATAAGAAGAATTAGAAGAATAAGAAGAATCAGAAGAATAATATGAATAAGAAGCATAAGAATAATAAGAAGTATAAGAAGAATAAGATGTATACCAAGATTACCAAGAATACAAAGAAATAGAAGAATAAAAATAAAAAGAATAATTTACCCCTCATAGGAAGCTTAGCTGTGAAGACTCTTGGCAATGACTAGGAGGTCATGAGTTCAAGTCTTACTTGTGGGGGGTACTAGGGATATTAGTTACCTGCTCGGTTCTCTGGGTGCCCAAAGGGATGTCAGGGCACACGTGAGTGGGCCATGAAGCCCTTGGTCTTTAAAAAAATAGAATAAAAAGAATAATAAGAAAAATAAAAATAATAAGAAAAAAATATGATTAAGTGGATAAAGAAGAACAAGAATAATAAAAATAATAACAAAAAATATGAATAAGTGGATAAAGAAGAATAAGAATAACTAGAATAATAAAAATTAAATGAAGAATAAGTAGAATAAATAAAAAGAAGATTAAGAAGAATAATAAGAATAAAATAAATAAGAAAAATAAGTAGAATAAGAAGAATAAAATGAATGTATGAAAATGGTAAGTGGAAGGCCTTTAGGAAAAATAGAAAATAGTGATAGGAAGATTATTTGGATGAAAAAGAAAGGGAAAAGGGCAGAGTCAGAAGGGCAAAGGGCAGAGGGTTTGTGGAGGGGTAGAAGATGGGGGATAAAGAGATGGGGGGAGGTGGGGGAGGTGGGGGAAAAGTAAATTTTGTTGGGGGGAAGGGCAGTGTGAAGGGGATGGATGAAAAGGTTAGTGAAGGGGGGATAGAGAAAGTGATAGATAAGGAAGAAAAAGGGAGAAAAAATAAATGACTAGAATTTTAAAAATGGTTAGATGAAGGGGCTAGTGCAACCAAGTGGGTGAGGATAGAGTGGATAGGATTTGGGGCAAAAAAGAAGAGAGAAGTAGGGAGAAGGGCACTTGAGTAGGAAGAATAAATTGCAAATTTTAATGGGGAAGAGGATGACCTCTTATTGGAAGGAGAAACAGTGGCCAAAAGTTGGCCTATCAATGGAATGCATAAGGAGATGTAGATTTTAGAATCTAAATTGGCATATGATGATTCAAGGCTGCTAAAATAGAATGAGCTTGATTTGATCCCGAATAAAGGGAAAGTACATTGCAAAAAATAAAATTGATGAGCTTACAATTAAATAAACTCAACCTAATAAGTAGCTTTGAACAAACACAACCTAGTGCAAATAAATCTTGAAGAAATAGAAAAAAGTACTTAAACATGTATTATGAAACAAGAAGTATAACCAAAGCTCAAGCTAGACCTAATAATGTATAATACTTTATATTGGAACATAATAGGAGTAGGAAATAGTCCATCAATAAATAGAATTAAAAAATTAATTAAAATTCACAATATTAGAATAGCGATAATAGTTGAACCCATGGTTAGTAAGGACTAGAGGTGTCAACCGGGCAGGCTGGCCCGGCCCAGCATGATTCGACAGTGCCTGAGTCAACCCAGCATGAGAATTTCTCGTGTCTGGGCTTGTGCTATGCCCGGCCACGGCACCAATCATGTCGTGCTGTGCCAAGGCCAATTGGGCTTCATGTTGTGCCTAACCCGGCACGATTCGGTGGCCCGTGGCTTGACATGCCGATATGGGACATGTCCCGCAGACCCACACCCCACGTCCCCACCCAACCCCATCGACACGCCAGTTCCATTCGGTTCGGATAGGGAAAATGCACCGGCATGGGTCCACTCCGACCCGACCTGTGGTCCCTCCCGACCCGAATTCTCCACCCAATGGTAAAACAAATTTGAATATCAGTCATTAGATTTCACCTCCAATGGCTAGGGGGCAGAATCCGACGGCCCTCATGATACTACCACCTAAAATTCAATAAAACATAAAAAATAACATTAAAAAATACTTTAAAAGAAAAAAATGTCTTTAATCTATAAAATCCTTCCCACCTCTCAATAACATTTATGTTTTTCATAAATATTTATTCTCAAATCTCACTCTTTCAAAACTCTTGCTCTTCTCTATCTCTCGAGACTCGGGATTTTGTCATTTGTCTCGACTTTTCAAGACTCTCAACTCGGGTTTGGACTTTTGAACTAGACTATGGTACACTGTGCATGTGATCTACCTCACTGCTTTACTGGGAATTTTAAGTTTTTCTGTTTACTTTCTTTCTCTCTATAGTCTCTCTCTCTAATCCGAAAATCTAACATTTATCAACTTGGCTCTACCTCCTGTTTAACAAAAATCCTAAAAAATGACTAATACTAATGAAACATATTTACATTTAGAAAATGAAAATCTTACACAGAGGTCTGAGGCTACTGAAACTTTGGTTTCTCTAGTCATCTAAACACAAACTTCTAAAAAAATAAAAAACTAGGATTTCTGTAGTTTGGACTCATTTTAATATAATATAACAAAAAAATGTTAGGGGTGAGAAAGAAGAAATGACATAGTGCAAATATTGTATGAGAAATTTAACTTGTAAGAGTTCGTTTGGGAGTAAGCACCTTAAGAGGCATGCCGAATTATGCACCAAAATATATGGTGCATTATATCCTAGGAAAACCCAACTTAGCACTTAATTTTTTGAGAGTGGATCCAGTTCAGTCTCAAAGTTTACTCCCTTCATATATTGCAGTGAGTTGGGTAGAGAAAGCATGGCCAGACTTATCACATTGATGGGTCTTCCGATCAGATTTTCAGAAGAGCCAAGGGTATTGCGGATCATGCAGACATATTTTCAGCCTACTTATCATAGGATTCCTAGGTCCACATCTAGAAATGACATACTAAAATTGTATAAGTTAGAAAACCAAAAAATAATTAATGAATTTATGGCATATAGTGGAGTGATGTCCGTGACGCTCGATATTTGTACAAATCATGATAAATCATCTTATGCATATCTCACCGACCACTATGTAGATTCTAACTAGACAATGAATAAAAAATTTTAGAATTCTCTGAGATTCTCCATCTTCATGACAGCCCTGCCATTTTTGAGTGTATGATGAAAATCTTTAGAGAATATAAAATTCAAAATAAAATTTTTAGTATCACATTCGATAACGCATCTAATAATAGAGTAGCAATTAACATGTTTGTTAGGAATATTAGAGATGCATCATTAGGAGAGATCTTTCATGTCAGATGCATGTGTCACATGATTAACCTGATTGTACAAGCGGGTATGAAGGTGTGTTCCCCCGCTTTGGATAATATAAGTAATGCACTAAAATATATTCACACTCCTCACAGACAATAGGAGTTTGGTAGTCTCTATATGTCTATGAATCTTAAGAAGAAAAAATTTCAATCGGATGTGAGACACCGTTGGAATTACACATACCTGATGTTGGAGTCATGTGTTGGATACGAACACGTGATATTTGATTATGTCAATATTAAGAGTGATGAACTTATTATTGACGACACTGACTGGGCTTCAGAAATTTTATTTATGAAATTCCTTAAGATTTTCATGACACGATGAACATTTGTTCGTCAGTTCTATACTCCCACGACTTGCATTGCACTCAGGTGCATATGCAACATTAGTAGCATGTTTAAAAAGTATCAAGCTTACTCGACACTTAGCCATATGGTTACAGAGATGGAAACCTAGTACTTAAAGTATTAGTCCACTATTTCATCTCTTTATTGTCTTGTTGCATGTATGGACCATAGGGTTAAGGTGAAAGGGATAGATAACACACTAACTTACATTTCCTCGTACATGAACCTGGAAGACCCACCTGAAGGGTTCATTCATGAAAAGATGACTGACCTGTTCACATACTACACTACTAGATATGGTGGTAGTAGTAGTGAAACTATGATTACGGCCATGGATACCTTCTTCGGAGATGACAATTTTTCCATTCAGTTAGCGAGGGTGAAACAATGGGGTGGACTATCACATAGGAGCGAACTTTCTCGGTACTTAGATACTGATTACTGCTCAATCCTATCACATTCTGATACTAAGAATCTTGATATATTATAGTGGTGGAAATCATATGAGTCCACCTTTTCCATGCTATCTAGAATGACATGGGATCTACTGACTCCTCCGGCATAGAACATAGCATTAGAGTCAGCTTTTTCTATTACAGTTAACTTGATTTCGGATATGAGATCGAGATTAAGTCCAGATATTGTTGAGGCATTAGCCTGTTTGAAGGATTGGGAGGATATGAGTTTTAGCATTCACGATCGTGCTGAAGCTTGGACAAGGACTACATCTACTGCAAAAGCAAAGGAGTTGAATGCTGATGATGATGATCCATATGATAGTGATTTTAATGTTGCGGTAAATGATGCTCATGATATGTCAATTGACGATTGACTTGGTTGCTGGTTTCCCCTGTCCGTTGCCAGACACAAGCCACCAATGCCACGCCACACCACATGCCATTTGTCATTGTCAATTGATTCTGATTTTTGATGCCTCACGGTCATGGACAAATTGATGATTTGTATGATTTATTCTTGATTCTACTTTTTGATTTTGATGTTTTGGTTTGTATTAATTGTATGCTTTTTATTTAGGTTACATTGTATTTGCTTTGGTTCAGTATCTATTGGCTGATTGGACATTTGGTTTGCTATTGTTTTTGTGAGTTTGTAATTTTTTTTAATGAAATTTTTTGTTTAATTTATTTTTTTGTTAAAATTTTTCATTTAAAAATTAAAACTTTATAATTTAATTCTAATAAATTATAATCTAAATTAATAAAAAATTAATAAAAAAATTTAAACTTTATTATTATTTTCATGTTACATATTTTTAACAATTTTCAAGTTACCAATTTAAACTTTGTAATTTATTAAATTTTTAATAAAAAAATTTAAACTTTATAATTTATTAAATTTTTAACATTTTTCAAGTTACAAATTTAAAATTTTTAACATTATCTATATATAATATAAAATATATTTTATATATAGTTTCATACAAAACTTTAAATTTTTTTTTTAAAAAAAACTTATTTTTTTAACTTAGCTCGTACGGGCCTGACCCAACACAGTACTTTTACCACTTGGCCAGTGGGCTATGTCAGGCTTAACTTGAATAAACTGTGCTGGGCCAGGCATGGCGCAATACAGTAACCGTGCACTGCCTGGCTCTGCACGAAAGCACGGCCGTGCTCAAAAAAATTGGGCCCGACAGGCCTGACAGGTCCCGTTTGACACCTCTAGTAAGTACTCACTAAAGATTTATAAAAAGAAAATGGGTCTAGATAAGGCATTTTCCAATAATAACGGCAAGTAATTGCAATTTAGGAAAAACAAAATTGATATTGAAATAATCTCACAGGCGGAGCAAATAATTAGCTTTGAACAAAGGAAAAATTCAGAACCAATTATTTCGGTGGTATATGCCAGCAATTCAAAGGACAAAAGGAAAGAATTATGGGGTGAGATGAAAGGGATAGCCACAAGGAATGCTATATGGGTCATAGGAGGGGACTTTAACATGGTTAGGAACTTAAAGAGAAAAGATGAGGAAGGCCTCCTGACCTATTAGCCATAGCCTAGTTTAATGAGGCAATAGAAAACACAAATCTTATGGAGGCTGATTATTTGGCCCCTAAATTCACATGGTTTAATAACTAGAAAAATAGCGGAGCAATTTGTTCTAGACTGTATCGCATCCTATATAATACCAAATTGGTAGATTATCATGGAGGGGTGAACGTGAAGCACTTAAGAAGAACATGTTCAGAACATAGCCCACTTCTCCTGAAATTTAAGGGTAGAGAGAGAAATAACAAAACCTTTAAATATCAGAATATGTGGGGAATGCATAATGACTTTGAGAAAATAGTATGGGATTAATGGAAAATACCAACAACCATGAATCCCATGCAGGTTCTAGCTATAAAATTACGTAGATTAAGACTAAAACTTAGTCTATGGAATAACGAGAGATTCGGTAATATAAATAAGAATATTCAAGATGCTAAACTAAAAGCCAGCTTATTAGAAATATAATATGAGAATACCTAGGACGAATCCTCTAGAATTAATTTGAATAAAGCAAAAGTATAACTTAAATTAATGTTACATATGTAAAAAGTATTTTGGGATCAAAGGGCTAAAATAAAGTGGCTAAAAAAGGGGATAGAAACACCAATTTTTTTAATGTAGTCCCAAAAATAAAAGCCCAAAAATGAGAAATAAAAGGCATTAAAAATGATAATGGTAAATGGGTAGAAGAGGAGAGGGAGATTATAAAAATTCTGGAAGAATATTTTAAAAGTCATCTTTGTGGCTACAATCACCAAAGGAATGACACCTTAATTTGACTCATTGATAAAAGAGTATCAAAAGATGAAAATAAAGCTTTGGAAAAGATTTCTCGAGAGGAAGAGATCAAAGCTGTAGTTTTTAGCAGAAATAAAGATAATGCAGCAGGACCTGATGGATGGAACAATGGATTTTATCAACATGCCTAGAATATAATAAAATAAGACTTGTTAGCCGCCATTGCCTAGATCTTTGTAGGAGCAAAAATTACAAAAGCATGGACCAGCTCATATATTTTTTTAATTCCCAAGAAGGATAACTTGCAAAAAAAGCTAGGATTATAGACCTATAACTCTATGCAATTTGATTTCTAAAATTCTGGCAAAAGTCATTCATAACAGGCTAAATATGTTAATTCACTCCATTATATTGGCCGAACAAGCATGATTTCTCAAAAATAGATTAATGATGGAAAATATTAATCTAACATCAGAATTTATGAAGGAATTAGGTGCTAAAATTAGGGGTTATAATGTGATTATGAAGTTAGATCTATATAAAACATTTGACAGAGTAGAGAGGGACATCATATGCTATATAATGAAAAAAAATGAGATTTTTAGAATTTTGGATAGACCAAACGTATAGATGCATTTCTAGCGCATGGGTTAAAATCTTGATCAACGAGGAAGTAGGTGGAGAATTCAAGCCAGCCAGAGGGCTAAGGTAGGGGGACCCATTATTTTCAGCCTTATTCAATATATATATATATATATATATAGAAATAATAATAATAAATTTAAAGGAGAGAATGAAGGAGGGCAAGTTTCGTAGCTATAGACAACCTAGACAACCCGCCAATGTGAGTTGCTTGGCGTATGCAGATGATGTGATTGTTTTTACAAATGCTGGGAGCACATCACTTAGAAATATGATGAGTTTTTGATATATTGGAGGAAGAAACGGGATAACAGCTAAATAAAAATAAATGCCAATTTGTGATTATGGAAAAAGCACATGAAAGGATAGTTCAAAGAAATAAAGGAATCACTGGCTTTGAACAGAAAAAAGAGGCGTTAATGGAGTTGGGGTGCCCTATTTATGAAGGAAAATTAAAGGAAGAATATTTAGCGTTTTCGATGAACACGCTTTGAGGTTAAATAGCATGATGGAAGGAGAATATGTTGAGCATGACAGGGTGAATTACATTAATCAAACATGTTCTACAAGGCTCAATAGCACATATTCTAATGACTTTACAACCCTCGAAGAAGGTTCTGAGTAACTTAGAGAAGGAGATGATAATTTTTTATTGGGTAATAAATCAGAAAAAAACAAGTTACACTAGAAAAAAATGGGAAGACATATGTTGTCCAAAGGAGGAGGATAGTCTAAGTGTAAACAAGCTAAATGTTAGCTAAAGCTTGGTCATGCAAGAATTGGTGGAGGCTTATACAAAATGATAGTCTATGGGCAAGATACATGAAAGCTAGATATGGAATAGGAAATAAAGCATTCAATAATTATAAAAAAGCATCTAGGAGCTAGAAAATGATGTCTAAACAAAAAAATCTAGTGGAAAGTAATGCACTTTTAATTAATAATGAATGGAGATGGATTTTGAACTTACAGGGGAGGTATACACTTAAAAGTGCAAAATTATTAGTAAGAAAAGAAAAGGCCCCCAAGAAGTTTTTAAACGAGCTTGGGTGAAAGAGATCCCACAAAAAATTAATATAATTATGTGGAAGCTTCTATCAAATTCCATTGCGGTTGATTTTAATACCCAGAGGAAAGTTGTTAAATTAGCCTCTAGGTGTGAGTGTTGTTTCGTCCGCACAAAAATCACAAACCACTTGTTCTCAAGAGAAAAGATAGCGGTGGAAGTCTAGGGCTACCTAGTAAAAGACAAACAAATAAGTAATAAGATAGAAGATCTTAAGGATAGATTAATGAGATGGAGGGTAAGACACGCAAAGAATAAAATATGTAACTGGCTAAGAAATTAAATCCCACATATCACAGTCTGGTGTTTATGGAAATCTAGAAACAAAAGTAGTTTTGAGGGTATTAAAATGAATGCAAATTATATAATTGAAGAAATTAAAAAAGAATGTTTGTGGATTTCAGCAGGGATCCTTTTAAGACCTAGAAGCACTGAAATGGAAGATGAAAAAAGAAAAATATGGGGCCTCCATGCAATCAAGGAAAAAAATACCTAAGATAAGGATGGTCCATTAGAATAAACCTCCACATGGAAGGATTGCTCTAAATACAGACGGGAGCATTAACAAAGATATAGGTATGACAGGAGGAGGAGGAGTGATAATAATTGAGCAAGGGTGTGCATTAAAAGCATTTACAATGACAAAAAAAGCATCTTCAGCTTTTCATGAGGAAATAATTGCCTTGCTCAAGGGCCTTCAAATTTGTAAAATTACTCATTTACAAATATTTTAGCACATGTAGATTCTAGTCTACTAGTGAACCTAGTTACAAGTAAAATAGAGATGTGGCAGTACGATGAGTATATAGTTTTAATTAAAAGCCTTCTAATAGATCTAAAAGGGGAAAAATGCATATGTTCAGGGAAACGAATGCTCTCGCCAACAAAATAGTAGAGGAAGGTATGAGGAAGGGTTTACAAGAGGTTGATGGGGAAAATATACCGCATAAATACAAAGGCATAATCTTATTAGATAGAAAAGAATTCCCTTATATTAGAATTCAAAAACATTAGGTGGTTAGAGGAAGTTTTAAAATTTAAAGATCTATGGGGAAATTGGAGAATTAAAGCTTTTCTATTTTACTTATTAGTTTTATTAGGAATTTTAAATATTGGATATTAACAAAGAGCAGGAAAAGCAGCAGAATGCAGCATATGAGTTAATGAACATTTCATACTCTAAAAGTGTATAATTTTGATGGTGGCATGGCTTTGTTGTACAATAAAATAACAAAATGATACTTAGAGGCAGACATTATTATGCTAGCTCCAATGCTAGTTTGACTAAATTTTATAGTTTAATTAAAGCAGACAGCCTAGATCTTTTATTTGTGAAAAATCATTTTACACATTGTATTGCATTATATTTTTGCTTGCATGGATTTGTTGGTTTAGTTCCACAAGTTATTTGAAGAGATGAAAGTCAGGACAAGGATCTTTTAGATCAGTTCAAATGCATATCATAGAAAGAAGAAAGCAAAAGTCCTACTGTACCAAGCTGCTTGAACATGCTATTTTGTAGGTGTCTAGGCAAAGATGTCTATACTACTATCTATTTTTGGTATTTAAATGTTTGCTGGAATGTAGGGCCTGCAGTTGTCAAAGGCTATATGATCTAGCAACACAAAACCAAAAATAATTTAATGCTTAGAGACCACCAAGCTATGCTAGAATTGGATAAAAGAGTATATAGGCTACCAAAATTTGACATAGAGAAGTAGTAAATAGAAAGTCAGAAAAGAATAGCGGCTGTAGCAGTGAAAGTAGGCAAGCACATGCAGACTTAACCGGCAGAGAGATAAAGTCCAAAACATTTAAAGCATGATACACTTCATGGAAATTAGATAGACGAAAGAAATCAAAGCTATTTTTTATCTTTAAACAGAGCTAGCATGCAAAGTTTTAATTGTTTTTTGGTTTTTTATTTTGATAAGGGTGTAAATGGGGCAAAGGGTAGTTCTCTAAAATGTAACAATGGAATTCCTCACCCAAAAGAGAGGGCATTTTATAATTAATTAAACAAACCTTAAAAAAAAGAAGAATAAAAATAATAATTATAATAAGAAGAAACAAAGAATAAAAAGAATAAGAAGAATAAGAATGATGAAGAATAAGAAGAATAAAAGGAATAAAAAGAATAAGAAGAATAAGAAACAAAAAAAGAATAGGAAAATTAAGAATAAAAAAAATAAGAAGAATAAGAAGAAAAACACAAAAAAGAAGAATAAGAAAAATAAGAAAAATAATAAGAAAAATAAGAATAAGAAGAAAAAGAAGAATAAGAATAAAAAAAAAGAATAAGAAGAATACAAAGAATAAGAAGAATAAGAAGAATAAGAAGAATAAGAAGAATAAGATGAATAAGAAGAATAAGAAGAATAAGATGAATAAGAAGAAAAAGAAGAAAAAGAAGAAAAAGAGGAATAAAAAGAATATGAGGAAAAAGAAGAATAAGAGGAATAAGAAGAATAAGAAGAATAAGACGAATAAGAAGAATAAGAGGAATAAAAAGAATAAGAAGAATAATAAAAATAAGAATAATAAGAAGAAAAAAATGATAAGAAGAAACGAATAATAAGAATAAGAAGAAAAAGAAGAATAAAAAAAAATAAGAATAAGAAGAATAAGAAGAATAAGGAGAATAAGAAGAATAAGTTGAATAAGAAGAATAAGAAGAATAAGAAAAATTAGAAGAATTAAAAGAATAAGAAGCATAACAAGAATAGGATGAATAAGAAGTATAAGAAGAGAAAGAAGAAAAAAAGAATAAGAAGAATAGGAAGAATAAGATAAATAAGAAGAATAAGAAGAATAAAAAGGATAAGAAGATAAGAATAAAAAGAAGATAAGAATAATACCAAGAATAATATGAAAAAGAAAAATAAAAAGAATAAAAAAATAGAAAAAATAAGAAGAATAAGAAGAATAAGAAGAATAAAAAGAATAAAAAAATTACAAGAATTAGAAGAATAAGAAGAATAAAAAATATATAAAAAAATTAGAAGAATTAGAAGAAAAAGAAGAATAAGAAGAAAAGAAGAATAAGAAGAATGAGAAGAAGGAGTCGAATAAGAAAAATGAGAAGAAGGAGTCGAATAAGAAAAATGAGAAGAATAAAAAATAAGAAGAATACCAAGAATAAAAAGAATAAGAAGAATAAGAAGAATAAGAAGAATAAGAATAAGAAGAATAAGAAGAATGAGAAGAATGAGAAGAATGAGAAAAATGAGAAGAATAAGAATAATAAGAAGAATAAGAATATTAAGAAGAATAAGAATAATAAGAAAATAAGAATAATAAAATGAATAAGAAGAATAAAAATAATATAAAGAATATGAAGAAAAAGAAGAATAAGAAGCATAAGAAGCATAAGAAGAATAAAAAAAATAAAAAGCAAAGGGGAATAAGAAATATAAGAAGAATAAGAAGAATAAGAAAAATAAGAAGAATTAGAAGAATAAGAAGATTACTATTAATACCAGGAATACCAATAATAAGAACAATAATAATAATTAGAAGAATAAGAAAAATAATAAAAAGAAGAATAAAAAGATTAAAAAGAATAAAAAAGAATAAGAAGAATAAGAAGTATAAGAAGAATAAGAAGATTAAAAAGAATAAGAAGAATAAGAAGAGTAAGTAGAATAAGAAGAATAAGAAGAATAAGAAGAATATGAAGAATAAAAAGAAAAAAAATAATAATAAGAAAAAAATGATGAATACGAAGAACCGGATGAATAAGAAGAATAAGAAAAATAAGAAGAATAAAAAGAGGGAGTTGAATAAGAAGAAAAAAAAAGAAGAAATAGAACATAAAAAAGAGTATAAAGAAAAGAAGAATAAAAAGAATAAGAAGAATAAGAAGAATAACAAGAATAAGAAGAATAAGAAGAGGAAGAAGAATAAGAAGAATAACAAAAAAAAGAAAAACAAGATGAATAAGAAAAAAAAGAAATATAATATGATTAATAAGAATAAGATGAATACGTAGAATGACAAAAATACGAAGAATCAGAGGAATAAGAAGAATGAGAAGAATGATAAGAATAAAAAGAATGAGAAGAATATAAAGAATGAGAAGAATATGAAGAATAAGAATAATAATAAGAATAAGAATAATAAGAAGCATAATAAAAATACGAAGAATAAGAAGAATACCAAGGATACCAAAAATAGAAGAATAAGAACAAAAAGAAGAATAGGAAGAATAAAAAATATAAAAAAAATATCGAATAAGAGGATAAAGAAGAACAAGAAGAAAAAGAAGAATAATAAGAATAAGAATAATAATAAGATTAAAAAGAATAAGAAGAATAATAAAATTAAAAAGAAAGAGAAGAAAAAGAAGAAAAAGAAGAAAAAGAAGAAAAGAAGAAAAAGAAAATTTTAAAAGAATAATTATAATAAGAAGAAACCTAGAATAAAAAGAATATGAGAATAAGAATGATAATAAGAATAAGAAGATTAAGAAGAATAAGAAAAATAAAAAAAATAACAAGAAAAACATAAAAAAGAAGATTAAGAAGAATAAGAAAAATATAAAAAATAATAAGAATAAGAAGAATAAGAATAATAAGAAGAATAAGAAGAATATGAAGAATAAGAAGAATGAAAAGAATAAGAAAAATAAAAAGAATACCATGAATAAAAAGAATAAGAAGAATAAGAAAATTAAGTAGAATGAGAAGAATAAAAATAAAATAATAATAATAATAATAAGAAAATAAGAATAATAAAATGATTAAGAATAATAAAAATAATAAGAAAAATAAAAAAAATAAGAAGAAACAAAAAATAAAAAGAATAAGAAGAATAAGAAGAATAAGAAGAATAAGAATGATGAAGAATAAGAAAGCATAAAAGGAATAAAAAGAATAAGAAGAATAAGAAACAAAAAAAGAATAAGAAAATTAAGAATAAAAAAAATAAGAAGAATAAGAAGAAAAACACAAAAAAGAAGAATAAGAAAAATAAGAAAAATAATAAGAAAAATAAGAATAGAAGAATAAAAATAAAAAAAAAAGAATAAGAAGAATACAAAGAAAAAGAAGAATAAGAAGAATAAGATAAATAAGAAGAAAAAGAAGAATAAGAAGAATAAGAGGAATAAAAAGAATATGAGGATTAAGAAGAATAAGAGGAATAAGAAGAATAAGAAGAATAAGAGGAATAAAAAGAATTAGAAGAATAAGAAGAATAATAAAAATAAGAATAATAAGAAGAAAAAAAAGGATATGAAGATAAGAATAAGAAGAATAAAAATAATAAGAAGAATAAGTTGAATAAGAAGAATAAGAAGAATAAGTTGAATAAGAAGAATAAGTTGAATAAGTAGAATAAGAAAAATTAGAAGAATTAAAAGAATAAGAAGCATAACAAGAATAGGATGAATAAGAAGTATAAGAAGAGAAAGAAGAAAAAAAGAATAAGAAGAATAGGAAGAATAAGAAGAATAGGATAAATAAGAAAAAAAAAGAAGAATAATAAGAATAAGAAGAATAAAAAGGATAAGAAGATAAGAATAAAAAGAATATAAGAATAATACCAAGAATAATATGAAAAAGAAGAATAAAAAAAGAATAATAAAAATAAGAAGAATAAGAAGAATAAGAAGAATAAAAAGAATAAAAAAAATTACAAGAATTATAATAATAAGAAGAATAAAAAGAATAAAAAAAATTAGAAGAATTAGAAGAATAAGAAGAATAAAAAGAATAAGAAGAATAAGAAGAATGGGATGAATAAGAAAAATGAGAAGAATAAAAAAGAAGAATACTAAGAATAAAAAGAATAATAAGAATAAGAAGAATAAGAATAAGAAGAATAAGAATAATAAGAAGAATGAAAAGAATGAGAAGAATGAGAAGAATGAGAAGAATAAGAATAATAAGAAGAATAAGAATATTAAGAAGAATAAGAATAATAAGAAAATAAGAGTAATAAAATGAATAAGGATAATAAAAAGAATATGAAGAATATGAAGAAAAAGGAGAATAAGAAGCATAAGAAGAATAAGAAGAATAATAAGCATAGGGAGAATAAGAAAAATAAGAAGAATAAGAAGAATAAGAAGAATACTATTAATACCAGGAATACCAATAATAAGAATAATAATAATAATTAGAAGAATAAGAAAAATAATAAAAAGAAGAATAAAAAGAATAAGAAAAAAAAAGAATAAGAGGAACAAAAAGAATAAGAAGAATAAGAAGAATAAAAAGAATATAAAGAATAAAGAGAATAAGATGAATAAGAAGAATAAGAAGAATAAGAAGAATAAGAAGAATAAGAAGATTAAAAAGAATAAAAAGAATAAGAAGAGTAAGAAGAATAAGAAGAATAAGAAGAGTAAGAAGAATAAGAAGAGTAAGAAGAATAAAAAAGAAAAAGAAGAATAAGAAGATTAAGAAGAATAAGAAGAATAATAAGAATAAGAAGAATATGAAGAATAAAAATAATAAAAATAATAATAAGAAAAAAAATGATGAATACGAAGAACTGGTTGAAGATGAAGAATAAGAAAAATAAGAAGAATAAAAAGAATGAGTTGAATAAGAAGAAAAAAAAGAAGATTAAGAACATAAAAACGATATAAAGAAAAGAAGAATAAAAAGAATAATAAGAATAAGAAGAATAAGAAGAATAAGAAGCAAAAGAAGAGTAAGAAGAATTAGAAGAATAACAAAAAAAATAAAAATAAGATGAATAAGAAAAATAAGAAATATAATATGATTAATAAGAATAAGATGAATAAGAAGAATGACAAAAATACGAAGAATCAGAGGAATAAGAAGAATGAGAAGAATGAGAAGAATAAAAAAAATGAGAAGAATATAAAGAATGAGAAGAATATGAAGAATAAGAACATTAAGAAGAATAAGAATAATAAGAAGCATAAGAAAAATACGAAGAATAAGAAGAATACCAAAGATACCAAAAATAGAAGAATAAAAACAAAAAGAAGAATATGAAGAATAAAAAGAATAAAAAATATCGAATAAGAGGATAGAGAAGAACAAGAAGAAAAAGAAGAATAATAAGAATAAGAAGAATAATAAGTTTAAAAAGAATAAGAAGAATAATAAGATTAAAAAGAAAAAGTAGAAAAAGAAGAAAAAGAAGAAAAAAAAAAATAAAAGAATAATTATAATAATAAGAAACCTAGAATAAAAAGAATATGAGAATAAGAATGATAATAAGAATAAGAAGATTAAGAAGAATAAGAAAAATAAAATAAAATAACAAGAAAAACATAAAAAAGAAGAATAAGAATAATAAGAATAAGAATAATAATAATAATAATAATAATAATAAGAATAAGAAGAATAAGAAGAATGTAAAGAATAAGAAAAATAAAAAGAATACCATGAATAAAAAGAATAAGAAGAATATGAAGAATAAGAAAAATAAGAAAAATAAGAAGAATGAGAAGAATAAAAATAATAATAAGAATAAGAAGAATAAGAAAATAAGAATAATAAAATGATTAAGAATAATAAAAATAATAAGAAGAATAAAAAAAATAAGAAGAATAAAAAGAATATGTGGCATAAAGAGAATAAGAAGCATATGGAGAATTAGAAGAATAAGAAGAGAAAAATGATCTCACCTTCTAGAGAGTGTAAGTGTAATTTCTAGTGAGAGAACCCCACCATTTTTGTGTGAAAAAATTGTTTTGAAGCCTAAATTGGATGAAATTAGCTCTCTCTTCTCTAAAAAAATCATTCTCTACAATATCAAATGAGCCCGTGTTTGTATTACTGGCATTTGACCCGAAAAATGATAACATAATGGTGATATTTTCGAAAGATATGTTGAAGCTCATTGCCCTATTCGACCTAACTTTTGTTGAAAAATGTTCTCATGGCAGGCCAGAATTCATTACACTACATCACTTCATCGCTTCATTGAAATTCTGGCAGCAGGTAAAAATTTCAAACTATTACAGTAAGCATATGATACTGCA
Organism: Sapria himalayana; assembly: GCA_029783825.1. Classification (NCBI taxonomy): domain Eukaryota; kingdom Viridiplantae; phylum Streptophyta; class Magnoliopsida; order Malpighiales; family Rafflesiaceae; genus Sapria; species Sapria himalayana. The sequence continues at coordinate 169,831 of JAREIK010000245.1, forward strand.
GTTCAAGAAGGAAGATAACTTTTTTAGGCTCTGGTTAAGACCTTCATGGAGTGTCACTGGTTACCCAATGCGTGTTTTCATGTGGACATCAGATTTCTTTCTCTTCGAGGAGTCATCACATGCCCTTATATGGTTTACACTACCGAAACTTCCACTTCATCTCTATAATAAACATGATCTTCACTCAATAGGCTATGTTTTGGCAAACCATGGCTATTAGATGAAGCCACAACATGGATGACCAAGCCATGTCTAGCCAAAATATGTGTGGAAATTGATCTCAAAACTTACCCCCCGCACAAAGTGTGGGTGTGTAGTGATCTTACCAATGGATTATGGCAGGATCTTATTCCAGAATTTATACCGTAATACTGCCTAAACAACCATAAAATGGGACATGAGCAGGCAGATTGTATGGCTGGTGGCAAAAAGAAGAAGGAAGACAAATTTAATAAGGTGGAGAAGAGAGGTAGAATATGAGTAAAGAGGGTGTTTAGAGAAGGGGAAATAGGAGGTGACAAGATAGGCGAGGAGGTAGAAAAGGGAGGGGAGCAGAAGGAAATAGAATGGGGGAGAGAAATAGAGATAGAAAGGGAGAGAAACAACGACATGGAGAGGGATAGGTATAGTGAAAAAGGTAAACAAAGGGTAGAGAAGGTTAGGAGGGGAGGGGAAAAGGAAGTAGCACTAGAGGAAGACTAGGAGAGAATTGAGGGGAAAGAGTCTAGGGGAGAGAAGGAGATAAAAAAAGGAGGATGAAAGAGATTAAAAAATGGTTAGAGGAGGTGCAAAGTTGGTAGAAATGTTAGAAGGAGAGGGAAGGAGAATAGATGTAAAGGCTAGAGGAAAGAAGAGGGAAGTGATAAGAGAGATGGAAGTAGAAAAAAACTTAGAGCAGCTTAATTGGGCAGAAAATGATCTATTATCAAAAGAGGAATCAGATGCTAAAAGCTGGCCATTTACTAGCATGAAAAAGGAAAAGAATATGTTGGATTTGAATGCAACACATGATGAGCTAGGAAATAAGAAAAAATATCTAGACATGAAATATGATGCTAAATGCACCATGATGGCTCAAGTGAGATACACTTAGATTTGATTAATAGCCTGTACTAGAATATAAGAGGGGTAGCGAACACCCCCACAATAAATAGAATTAAAAATCTTATTAAATTATATAGGTTAAAAATAATTATTCTAGCTAAATCAATGATTAATAAAAATCAAATAGATATATACTAGACGAGGATAGGTCTACATAAGGCTTTTTCGAATTCAAATAGTAAGATATGGGTAATATGGAAAGATTCAATAGATATTAAATTTTTTTTTAGAAACTTAGCAGATTGTCAGTTTAAAAATAGGAAAATGATCGGAGTATATTTATTCAATGGTATATGCAAATAACATGAAGGAAGAAAGGAAAAAACTCTAGAGAGAAATGAAAAAGATAGTTGCAATGAAGTCTCCATGGATTATTGGTGGGGACTTCAATGTAATAAGAAATATTAATAAGAAATGAGGAGGAAGAACTTCTGACCCAATAGCTATAGCTCAATTTAATGATGCTATCACTGATGCAAATTTAATGGAAGTAGATTTCTTAGGATCAAACTACACATGGCGTAACAACCACAAGAGAAGGGGGATAATTTGGTCGAGTCTCGATTGGGTCATTACTAACTTACTATGGCTGGATAAACTACATGGAATAAAATTTAAAACACCTAAATAGAACTTGTTCATATTATAGTCCACTCTTAGTGACACTTGATAAGAAAGAGAGAAGACATTGGTTTTAAATTTCAGAATATGTGAAGAATACATAAAGAATTTGATAGCATAGTAAGGGATACATGGGAAATATAGGACTCAGGTAATCCCATGCAGATACTGGAAAAAAAAACTAAGAAACTTACGATTGTCCCTAAGTAAGTGGAATAAAGAGGTTTTTGTTGATGTTACAAAAAAGATACAAGAAGCTGAGCAGAAATTAGCGACCTTAGAAAAAGAGCAGGAAGAGAGACAAGATGATGCCTTGAGAAAAGAAGTAAGTAAATCTAAAGTGGAATTAAGACTTAGAATGCATATGGAAAAGTTTTTTGGAAGCAGAGAGCTAGAATCAAATGGCTGATGGATGGGGATAAAAATATGAATTTTTTTAATGCTATGGTAAAAATTTAGAATCAAAAGCATAGAATAAAAGGATTAAAAAAGCTAGTGGAGAATGGATAGAAAATGAAGAGGAAATAAAAAACAAATTAGAAGATTTTTTTAAAAAACACTTACGTGGGCCAAGTACAGGAAGGATGTATACATTAATGCAAAATATTGAAAAAAGAGTTACAAAAGAAGACAATAAGATGCTAAAAGAAATTCCAAAAGAAGAAGAGGGGAAAGATGCCATATTCAGCACAAATAAGGATAGTGTAGTAGGGCCGGATGGTTGGAATAATGGATTTTTCCATAGAAGCTGGTCAATAATTAAAAAAGTGGTGGTTGCAGCGATTTCATGGATTTTCGTGGGTGCTGATATTACAAAAGCATGGGTGAATTCTTTTATAGTACTAATTCCTAAGAAAGCAGACCTGAAGAAAGGGGAAGATTTTAGGCCAATCAGTCTATGTAATACCAGTTATAAGATTTTAGCTAAAGTGCTTCAAAATAGGCTCAGTCAGATCCTTCCTTCTATCATATCGGCTGAGCAAGCAGGCTTTGTAAAAAATAGGCTGATGATGGAAAATATAAATTTTGCTTCAGAATTAATAAGGGAGATAGGGGAAAAAGTATGAGGACACAATACTATTTTAAAGCTAGACTTGTCAAAGGTATTTGATAGAGTAGAATGAGATGTTTTATGTTATATAATGAGAAAGATGGGTTTCTCAGAATCCTGGATATAATTTATAGATGTATTGCTAACACATGGGTTACAATTTTGATAAATGGGCAGGATGGCGAAGAATTTAAACCTTCAAGAGGGTTGAGGCAAGGAGACCCTTTCTCTCCTTCACTATTTAATATATATCTAGAGTTATTCATAGTAAATCTGAAGGAGCAAGTGAAAGCGGGTAATATTCTTGCATACAAGTAGCCTAGGTACACTTTTACAGAAAGCTACTAGGCGTATGCAGATGATATTATCATATTTACAAATGCCAGTAGTATCTCAATGAAAAGACTAATTAGACCGTTGCAAGAACTGGAAGAGGAATTAGGGCAAATGCTGAATAATGAAAAATGTCAATTCATTTTAGTAGCAAAAAAGGCAGAAAATATAGCTCAAAGAATTGCAAGAATTATAGGTTTCGCACAAAAGAAGGTGTGTTAATGTATTTAGGTTGCCCCATATATGAGGGAAGAGTGAAGGAGGAATATCTTTCCTTCATAGTAGAGAAGATGAGAAAAAAGATTGCTAGTTGGAAAGAGGATCTACTGAGAATGGCAGAAAGAATTTCGCAAATTACACATGCACTACAAGGTTCGCGAGCACACATTTTGGTATCCATTCAGCCACCAAAAAAGATTATTAGGAAATTAGAAAAAGAAATGGCTAATTTCTTATGTGGGAAAAAATAAGGAAAGAATAAATTATACTGGAAAGAATGGGGGAACCTATGTTATCCGAAGGAGGAGGCGGGTTTATGTTTTACAAGCCTAAATGATATGTCCAAAACCTGGACATGTAAGAACTGGTGGAGACTTAAAAAGAATAGAAGTATTTGGGAAGCATATATAAAGGCTAGGTATGGTTTAGAGGGCAAGGCATTTAAAGAATCAAAGAAAGCATCAAAAAGCTGGAAGCAGATGCGTAGTCAGCAAGAAATTGTAGAAAAACATGCAATTCTGACCAATAGTTGGTGGAAATGGACCTTGAATGAGCATGACAATTTTAGACTAAAAAGTGCCAAATTATTGGTGAGTAATAGAGAACCATCACAAAATGTATTTAGAAAAGTATGAACAAATGAGATTCCACGAAAAATATATGTGTTTTTATGGAAAAATCTTTCGAACGTGATCTCGGTAGATGTTAATATTCAAAAGAAGGGTATAACTTATAAGTTTAGCATCTAGATGTGAATGCTATCAGTAGAGAGAGAAAGTATGGATCATTTATTTTCAACAAGAAAGATAGCTATAAAATTATGAGAAAAATTAGAAATAGAAGCAGATATAGAGAGATGCATAGGAAGCTTAAGGGACAGGATAAAGAACTAGTCAAAAAAACATACAATGAACAAAATTTTAAAATGGCTAAGAAATTATATTCCGCATATAGCAGTATGGTGCCCATGGAAATCAAGGAATAGAAGTAGATATAAAAGTTTTGAAATGAGGGTCAAATATATATTAGAAGAGATTAAAAGAGAATGCTCTTTTATCTCTACCTGTAACCCAATAAAAACAAAAAACATAGGATTAGAAGAAAATAGGAAAAAAGCATGGGGTCTGAATACAATTATAGAGAAAATGCCAAGCATAAAGATCACAAGTTGGAACAAGTCTCCTCAAAGAGGTCTAGCTCTTAACATGGATGGAAGCTTCAAAAGGGAAATGAGAGTAGCATGCAGAGGAGGAGAAATAAGAAATGAAGAGGGCAGAGTGATAAGAACTTTTAAAACGAGGAGTCTAGCCTCATCGGCACTACACTCGAAGATTATGGCCTTGCATAATGGGTTGGAAATTTGTAAGGATAATAATTTCTCAAATATTCAAGTGCAGGTAAATTAAAAACTATTGGTTGATTTCGCAAGAGGTAAAATAGAATTATGGAGGTTTTAGGAAGAAAGTATTAGTATCAAAAAATTATTAATAGAATTAAAAGGTGAAATAATTCACATATATAGAGAGGTAAATGCACAGGCATATAAATTAGCAGAGGAAGGCATAAAGAAAGGAACACAAACGTTTGATGGTAAAAGTATCTCAGAAAAGGATAAAGGCTTTATTGAATTATATAAAAAAAGTTTTCAGTATATTAGAATTCAGAAGCTAAAAATGTAAAAAACAAAACTAGCAGGTCGGATATAAAGAGGGATACATTATTATTATTAACTATCTTTTGTAGTTTTATTGTTTCTTTGTAAAAGTGCTGGTGAAGGTCTAAGAAAAGATCAAAGACTCCCTAGTCCTGAGGAGAGACTAAAAGAATAAGAATAAGCTAAGTTTCACATAAAGTTAAAACTCGGAAGGAGCTAGCTGCAAAATGGCATATTTCAATTATAGTTATAATTTTAACTAGAAGGATAGAAGTAAGGTTTCTGCTTAATCTGGTTTTTAGAAATTTGTCGTTGTTAGTTTTTTGGTTGCAACTTTAACTTCCTCAGGTGAGAGAGTAGTGGAAACTAGATAGAGTAGGCAGGGACATATAAGAACACGAGGGGGTTAATGCTGGTACATGGAAAGAATAAAAGGTGCATGGAGTGTTGCTTGTTTTTTCTGTTTTATTTCTATTTTTTTATGTTAACTTGATGTTCTTTTTTGCAGGGCATGAATGCTGATTTTGTGCTCTTGTTTTTTTAGTGTGTCGATAAGTCTGTTATGTTTGGTCATGTGGCTGTTAAAATATGAAGTCTTATAGTTGGAGGTTAGAGAGTCAACTTCTGGAAGTTTGTTAAAATGTGATGTAATTAATGTGTGGTTATGAGGCTGGTAGGTAGGTGGTAGGAAGCAATCTGTAATGTATGAATATTGGGGTCTACTATCTAAGTGATGGGATAATGAAAAGAGCCTAGGAAAATAGGCAGAACTATAAAGCGGTTAAGTAAACAGGCAGAAGATAAAGTTGTTAAGAACAAAATGTTGCTATGAAAACTGAATAAATCATAAAGGTACTAAGAAAAAATAGAGAGCATAAAGCCAAATGCATACTGAACAGGGAGATAAAGGGTCCTCGTCACTAAATAGGAGGTTAAAAAGATACAAAACAGAAGGTCCTGAGACACAACTCATATGGTCTTAAACCAAGAACAATTAAGTAGAAAGATGCACTATGATAGAATGCTATTTGAATGTTTTTAAATTTATATAGTAAATCAGGAAAGTGATGTAAATGGATTTAAAGGGTATTCTACGATAGATATAGGGTGTAAAGGGATAAAAGGATAAGAATAATAAGAATAAGAATAAAAACAACAATAACATTAAAAAGAAGAATAGTAAAAATAAGAAGAATAAAAAGATTAAGAAGAATAAGAAGAATAAGATGAATAAAAAGAATACTTAAATTAAAAGAATTAGAAGAATAAGAAAAATAACAAGAAAAGCACGAATAAAAGTATAAGAATAAGAAGAAAGAGAATAAAAAGAAGAATGAGAAGAATGAGAAGAATAAGAAGAATAAGAAGAATGAGAAGAATGAGAAGAATAATAAGAATAATAAGAATACCAAGAATAAAAAGAATAAGAAGAATAAAAAGCATAAGAAGAATAAGAAGCATAAGAATAATAAAAAGAATAAGAAGAATAAGAATAATTAAATGAATAAGAAAAATAAAAAGAATAAGAAGTATAAAACGAATAGGAAGAATAAAAAGAATAAGAAGAATAAAAAGAATAAGAATAATAAGAATAATAAGAATAATGAAATGAATAAGAAGAATAAAAAGAATAAGAATAATAAGAATAATGAAATGAATAAGAAGAATAAAAATAATAAAAATAATAAATAGAATATGAAAAAAAAGAAGAAAAACAAGAATAAGAAGAATAAGAAGCATAAGAAGTATAAGAAGAATAAAAAGAATAAGAAGAATAAGAAGAATAAGAAGAATAAAATAGATAAGAAAATAATAATAATAAGAATAAAAATAATAACAAGAATAATACAACAAAAAAGAATAAGAAGAATAAGACATATAATAAAAATAAAAAGAATAAGAAGAATAAGAAAAATAACAAGAAAAAGAAGAATAAGATGAATAAGCAGAATAAGAAAAATAGAAGAATAAGAAAAATAAGAATAATAACAAGAATAGGATGAATAATAAGTATAAAAAAAATAATAAGAAAAGAAGTATAAGAAGAATTAAAAGAATAATTATACTAAAAAGAAACATAGAATAAAAAGAATAAGAATGATAAGAAGAATAAGAAGAATAAAAAAAAGAATAAGAAGAATAAGAAGAAAAAATAGAATAATAAGATTAAGAAGAATAAAAAAAATAAAAAGAATAACAAGAAAAATACAAAAGATAAGAATAAGAAAAATAAGAAAAATAAAAAGAATAAGAAGAATAAGAAGAATAATAAGAATAAAAAAAAATAAGAAGAATAAGAATAAAAAAAGAATAAGAAGAATAATAATAATAATAAGAATAAGAAGAATAAGAATAATAAGAAGAATAAAAAGAATAAGAAGTATAAGAAGTATAAGAAAAAAAAGAAGAATAAGAATAATAAGAAGAATAAAAAGAATAAAAAGTATAAGAAGCATAAGAATAATAAGAAGAATAATAAGAATATGAAGAATAAGAAGAATCAGAAGAATAATAAGAATATGAAGAATAAAAAGGTTAAGAAGATAACAATATTAAGAATAAAAAGAATAACATGAAAAATAAGAATAAGAAGAATAATAAAAATAAGAAGAATAAGATTAATAACAAAAATAAGAAGAATAAAGAGAATAAAAAGAATAAAAACAATAAAAAGAATAAGAATAATAGTATAAAAGAATAAAAACAAAATTAGAAAAAATAGAAGAATAATAACTATAACAAGAATAGGATGAATAAGAAGTATAAGTTGAATAAGAAGAATAAGTAGAAGAAGAAGCATAAAGAGAATAAGAAAAATAAGAAGAATAAGAAGAATAAGGAGAATAAGGAGAATAAGAAGAATAAAAATGATGACATATATTTTATTAAATTCATGAGGATAGATAAAACTACAACTAGAAGAGCAGTTCCCAAGTGAATGCTTTGCTTAATTTATGTTGAAGGGTGTAAAAGGGGTTAACGGCTGCATTAGAGGCAACATATATTCTGTTATGCTCATTTAAGTGCATTGACAAAAGGCAGAGAGGATAGCAAGCATTAAAATTGCCTGCAAGTGGCAGTGAAAGTATTTGCTGCAGGCAGATATCAATAGTTTCTATGTTTTTGGCATTGTGTGTTTGTTTTGCATGGTCAATTACACATATAATATAAGGAAGTGGAGGAAAGGAAATTTGAATAAAATAGTAAAGAAGCTCCTAAATTTTAATTATAGTGCAGGATGACAAGGTGGCTGCATATGAGAAAGGGGCCAATAAGGGGAGTAAATGATAGAACAATGAAAGATAATCAGGCCGAGATATACTTCAAGAAAAGCATCCAAATATTGAGAATCTAAGTTAAGTTATACATTTAGAGATAGGACAAGTAAATTCAATTCAAGGAAAATGTGTATTGTTTTATTTATTTTATTCAAGGGTGTAAAAGGGGAAAAGGGTAGTACTATATTGTAAAAATGGTATTCCTCCACCAAAAGAGAAGGTTTTTTATTAATAAAACAAACTTTCCCAAAAAAAAGAAGAATAAAAAGAATAAAAAAGATAAAAATATAAGAATAATAAGAATAAAAATAATAACAAGAATAATTCGAAAAAGAAAAATAAGAAGAAAAATAAGATTAAGAAGTATCACAAAAATAAGAAGAATCAGAAGAATAACAAGAATAACAAGAATAGGAAGAATAAGAAAATAAGATGAATAAGATGAATAAAAAGATTAAGAAAAATAAGAAGAATAAGAAGAATTAAAAGAATTAGAAGAATAAGAAAAATAAGAAGAATAAGAAGAATATCAAGAATAAGAAGAATAAGAAGAAAGAATAAGAAAAATAAGAATAAAGAATAACAAGAATAAGAAGAATAAGAAGAATAAAAAGAATAAGAAGAATAACAAGAATAAGAAGAATAAGAAGAATAAAAAGAATAAGAAGAATAACAAGAATAAGAAGAATAAGAAGAATAAGAATGAAAACAATAAGAAGAATAAGACGAATAAGATGAATAATAAGAAAAAGAAGAATAAAAAGGATAAAAAATTAAGAATAATAAGAATAAGAATAACAACAAGAATAACATGAAAAATAAGAATAAGAAGAATAAGAAGAATAATAAAAATAAAAGAATAAAAAAAATAAGAAGAATAAGATGAATAAGATGAATACGAAAAGGTAGAAGAATTAGAAAAAAAAGAAGAATAAAAAGAATAGGATGAATAAAAAGTATAAGAAGAATAAGAAGAAAAGAAAAATAAAAAAATAAGAAGAATATGAAGAATGAGAAGTATAAGAAGAATGGAAAGAATAAGAAGATTGAGAAGAATAAGTAGAATACCAGAATAAAATGAATAAGAAGAATAAGAAGAATAAGAATTAAAAGAAGAATAGAAGAATAAAAATAATTAGAAGAATAATAAGAATAAGAAGAATAAGAAGAATAAGAAGAAAAATAAGAATAATAAAAATAAGAAGAATAAGAAGAATAAAAAGGTTAAGAAAATAAGAATAATAAGAATAAAAATAATAACAAAAATAACACGAAAAAGAAGAATAAGAAGAATAAGAAGAATAAAATGAATAAGAATAATAAGAAGAATAAGATGAATAATAATAAAAAGAAAATAAAAAGGATAAAAAATTAAGAATAATAAGCATAAGAATAACAACAAGAATATCATTAAAAAGAAGAATAAGAAGAATAATAAAAATAAAATAATAATAAAAATAAAATAATAAGAAAAATAAAAAGAATAAGAAGAATAAGATGAATAAGAAGAATAAGAAGAATAAGAAGAATACGAATAGGTAGAAGAATTAGAAAAATAAGAAGAATAAAAAGAATAGGATGAATAAAAAGTATAAGAAGAATAAAAAGAAAATAAAAATAAGAAGAATAAGAATAATGAGAAGATAAGAAGAATGTGAATAATAAGAAGAATGAGAAGAATAAGTAGAACACCAGAATAAAATGAATAAGAAGAATAAAAATAATAAGAAGAATAGAAGAATAAGAAGAATAAGAAGAATGAGAAGAATAAGAAGAATTAGAAGAAAAAGAAGAATTGGAAAAATAAAAATAATAAAATTAATAATAAGAATAAAAAGAATAAGAAGAATATAAACAATAAGAAAAATAAGAAGATAAACAAGAATAAGAAGAATAAGAAGCATAAGAAGAATAAGAAGAATAATAAGAATAATAAGAATAATAAGAATAAGAAGAATATGAAGAATAAAAAGGATAAGAAAATAAGAATAAAAATAATAACAAGAATAACACGAAAAAGATGAATAAGAAGAATAAGAAGAATAAAATGAATAAGAAATATAAGAAGCAAAAAAAGAATAAAAGATTAAGTAGAATAAGAAAAATAAAAAAAATCACAATAAAAACACAAAATAGAAGAATAAGAAGAATAAAAAAGAATCAAATGAATAAGAAGAATAAGAATAAAAAAATGAATATGTAGAATAAGAAGAATAAGAAGAATAAAAAGAATAAGAAGAATAAGAATAATAAGAAGAATAAAAATAAAAATAATTGGAAGAATAAGAAGAAAAGAATAATAATAAGAATAATAAGAATAAGAAGAATAAAAATGATAAGAAGATAAGAATAATAATAATAATAAGAGAAATAAAATGAATAACATTAAAAATAAGAATAAGAAGAATAATAAAAATAAGAAGAATAAGTAGATTAAGAAGAAAAGTAGAATAAGAAGAATAAAAAGAATAATATGAATACGAAGAAAAAGGATAATTAAAAAAATAAAAAGAATAATAACTATGACAAGAATTGGACGAATTAGAAGTATAAGAAGAATTATAAAAAGAAGAAGAATAAGAATAATCAGAAGAATAAGCAGAATAATTAGAATAAGAAGAATAAGAAGACTATGACGAATAAAAATTTAAGGAGAATAAGAATAATAAGAAAAATAAGAAGAATATTAAGAATAAGAAGAATAAAAAGAATAAAAAGAATAAAAATCATAAGAAGAAAAGAATAATAAGAATAAAAATAATAATAAGAATAGCACAAAAAATAAGAATTAGAAGAATTAGAAGAATAATAAAAATAAGAAAAATTAGAAAAATAAGAAGAATAAGATGAATAAGAAAAATAAGAAAAGTTAGAAAAATTAGAAGAATAAAATGAATAACAAGAATAGGATGAATAAAAATTATAACAAGAAAAAGAAGAAAAGAAGAATAAGAAGAATAAGAAATATACGAATAATAAATATATAAGAAGAATAAGAAGAATAAGAACAAAAAAGAAGAATAAGAAGAATAAGGAGAATAAGATGAATAAAAAATAATAAGAAAAAAAAAAGAATAAGAATCTTAAAAAGATGAAAAAAAAATAAGAATAATAAGAAGAAAAAGAAGAATAAAAAGGATAAGAAGATAAAAAAAATAAGAATATGAATAATAACAATAATAGCACAAAAAAGAAGAATAAGAAGAATAATAAAAATAATAATAATAATAATAAAAAGAATAAGAAGATTAAAAAGAATAAGAAGAATTTAAAGAATAAGAAGAATAACAAGAATAGAATGAATAAGAAGTATATGAAGAATAGGAAGAATAATATGGTTAAGAAGAAAAGTAGAATAAAAAGAATAAAAAGAATAAGATGCATAAGAAGAAAAAGAATAAGTTAAAAAAATTAAATGAATAATAAATATGACGAGAAATGGATGAATTAGGAATATAAGAAATATAAGAAATATAAGAATAATTATAAAATAAGAAGAATAAGAATAATCAGAAGAATAAGAATAATTAGAAGAATAAGAATAATTAGAAGAATAAGAAGAATAAGAAGAATAAGAAGAATAAGAAGAATAAGAAGAATAAAGAGAATAAGAATAATAAAAAGAATAAGAAGAATAAAAATAATAAGAAGAATAAGAAAAATAAGAAAAATAAGAAGAATAATAAGAATAAGAAGAATAAAAACTTTACAAAGGATAAGAAGATAAGAATAATAAGAATAAAAATAATAATAAGAATAAAAATAATAATAAGAATAAAAAGAATAATAAAAATAAGAAGAATAAGAAAAATAATAAGAATAAGAAGAATAAGAAAAATAAGAAGAATAAGAAGAATAAGATAAATAACAAGAATAAGAAGAATAAGAAAAGTTAGAAAAATTAGAAGAATAACAACAATAATAATAATATGATAAATAATAAGTATAATAAGAATAATAAGAAAAGAAGAATAAGCACAATAAGAAGAATAAGAAGAATAATAAGAATAAGATGAATACCAAGAATACGAAGAATAAGAAAAATATGAAAAATAAAATAATTAGAATAAAAAAAGATTAAGAAGAATAATAAGAAAAAAAGATTATGATGAATAATAAGAATAAGAAGAATAAGACGAATCAAAATAAAAAGAGTAATAAGAAGAATAAGATGAAAAAAAAGAATTAGAAGAAAAAGAAGAATAAGATGAATAAAGATTATAATAAGAATAAAAAGAAATTAAGAATAAGAAGAATAAAAATAATATGAAGAAGAATAAAAAAAATAAGAAGAATAAGAAGAATAAATAGAATAAGAAGATTAAGAAGAATTAGATGAATAATAACAATAATAAGAATAAGAATAAAAATATAAATAAGAAGAAATTAGTAGAATATGAAGAATAAAGATAATAAAAAGAATTAAAGCATGACAAGAATAAAAAGATTAATAAGAATAAGAAAATTAAAATGAATAATAAGAATACCACGAAAAAAATAATAAAAAAGTATAAGAAGAATAAGAAGAAAAGAAGAATAAGAAGAAAATGAAGAATAAGATGAATAATAAGAATAAGAATAATAAGAAATATAAGAAGAATAAGAAATATAAGAAGAATAAAAAGGATAAGAAGAATAAGAAATATAAGAATAATAAGAAGAATAATAAGACTAAAAGAATAAGAAGAATAAAAATAATAAGAATAATAAAAATAATAAGAAGAAAAAAAAGAATAAGAAGAATAATAAGAAAAAGAATAATAAGAATTTTTAAAACAATAATAAGAAAAAAAAGTATAAGATAAATAAATTTGATGAGAAGATAAAAATAATAAGAATAAGAATAATAACAACAATTACATGAAATATAAGAATAAGAAGAATAAGAAAATAAAAACAATAATAAAAATAAGAAGAATTATGTGAATAAGAAGAATTAGTAGAATAAGAATAATAAAAAGAATAAGAAGAATAAGAAGAATAAGATAAATAAGAATAATCAGATGAATAATAAGAATAAGAAGAAAAAGAAGAATAAGAAGAATAAGACGAATAAGAAGAAAAAAAAATTAAAAAAATTAGAAGAATGAGAATAATAACAAGAAAAGGGTGAATAAGAAGTATAAGAAGAAAAGAAGAATAAGAAGAATGAGAAGAATAATAAGAATGAGAAAAATGAGAAGAATAAGAAGATTGAGAAGAATAAGAAGTATGAGAAAAATAAGGATATAAAAAATAAAATGAATAAGAAAAATAAGAAAAATAAGAAAATTACAAGAATAATAAGAATAATAAGAAAAGAAGAATATGAATTATAATAAGAATAATAAGAATAACAATAATAAGAATAATAATATAAATAAGAATAATAAAAGAATATGAAAAATAAAAAAAAAAGAATTAAGAAGAATAATCACAATAAAAAGAATAACTAGAATAAAAATAATAAGAAAAATAAAAAGAATAAGAAGAATAAGAAGAATAAGAATAATAAGAATAATAAGAAGAATAAGAAGAATTATAAGAATAAGAAGAATATGAACAATAAGAAGATTAAGAATAATGAGTAGATTAAGAAGAATAAAAAGAATAAGAAGAATAAGAAGAATAATAAGAAAGAGAAAGTTCAATTCTAGAGAGAGAAACTGCCATTGTTTTGCTATTTGAGCTCAATTTGGAGCAAAAATGGAGGGTTCGGATCATTTAATCAACAAAAAATCTTTTAGTTTAATTACCAAGGAGATCATGCTCTTGTTTCCTGAGCTTTGACACAAAGGAAGCATCGCCTGCAGTGTTGCTTACCGTAGAGGAATTCGAAAAACTTGTCGGGCCTTTCAAGCTAACACTTATTGGGAAGTTTTCCCATGGCAAGCCGAGCTACGAAGACATATATGCATTTATCGCGGCATTGAAACTAAGGCAGGTTGTGAAAATAGCAATATATGATGGGAAGCATGTTTTATTTCAACTTAAGGAAGAAGATGACTTCATGAGGTTATGGATTAGAGGGGAGTGGAGCATGGCTGGTAATCCCATGCCCATCCTCAAATGGTCGCCCGATTTCTCACCAGCCGAGGAGCCTGCCCATGCCCTGGTATGGTTTGCTTTGCCGAAACTACCTATACATCTATTTAGAAAACATTTTTTACACTCCATTACATTATGCATTAGTAAGTCGTGGCTGATTGATGAAGCGACAGCTTACATGACGAGACCAAGCGCAGCTAGAATCCTCATTGAGGTTAACTGCAAGAAGCCTCTTCCAAACAGGATATGGATAGGTAGAGACTTAGTGTATGGATTTTGGCAGAAAATAGTTTCCGAAAACATGCCTCATTATTGTCTTAATTGCCTTAAAATGGGTCATGTAGAAGAAGATTGTATGCTGATAAACCCGAGGAAGATAAAGGAGAAAGCTTGGGTAAGGAAAGATTATATGAATGGCGAGGCAGAAATGGGCCAAGAGGGAGGAGAAAAGTTAGAAGAGGGGGTGAAAGAGAAAGAATGGGAAGGGGAGAAAGAACCGAGAGAAATGGGAGAAAACAATAGGAAGGAAGGAGAGGAAAGAGATGGGCTAGGAAGAGTGGTGGGAAGGAGAGAGGAGTGAGTTTTAAGTATAGATAAGAGGGATGAGATTAGTAAATGGCTGGAAAAGATGCCAAGGGAGGAGAAAGGGGAAGGAAGAATAGGGAAGAAAAAAATAGTGTCTAGAAGGAGCAAGAGTGATTTTTTAAAACATATAGAGCAACACAATTGGGCTGAGGATGACTTATTTTCAGAAGAGGAAGTGGAGGTGAAAAGTTGGCCATTAGCCAGCAACATTAATGAAGGCAACAAGCTGGAGTTTCAGGCACCACTTGATGATTTGGGGCTGAAAAAATAGCCTTGCAATTATGCACTTAATAGCAAGGAAAAAGCATTGGAGGAAATAAGAAAATTAGAATTGAGTCTAGAAAAATTATTTATGCCAAAGAAGCTAGAGCAAGCCCCACCGAGCTAAAGCAAGTCTATGAGGAACAGTAAAAAATATTTAAACATGAAATATGAATCAAAATGCATCACAAGAGCTCAAGCTAAATTTACTTAAAATGATTTGCTTATATTGGAATATAAGGGGAGTAGCGAACACTCCTACGTTAAATAGAATTAGAAATTTAATTAAAATTAATAAACTTAAAATAATTGCATTAGCAGAACCAATGGTACAAAAAAATCAGATTGATAAATATAGGGCAAAGATAGGCATTCAAAAGGCTTTTTCGAATAAAAATGGTAAGTTATGGATTATGTGGGAAAACTGTATGGATCTGGAAATTATAACAGAAAATAATCAAATAGTTAGCTTTAAAATAGGTAAGCAAGCTGATACGATTTTTTCGATAGTTTATGCGAGCAACTCGATGGAAGAAAGGTAAATACTCTGGCATGAGATGAATAAGATATCATCTTTAAAGTTCCCGTGGATAATAGGAGGTGACTTTAACATAATTAGAAATATTACATAAAAAAAGAAAGGTAGGTCACCAGATCTGTCAGCAATAACTCAATTTAATGAGGCCATTGCATCTGCAAGATTAATGGAGATAGAGTATCTTGGATCAAATTACACATGGTGTAATAACCAGAAGAAAATGGGAGCAATATGGTCTAGGCTAGATCAGGTATTAATTAATGCGCAGTGGCTGGACAGGATGGGCTAAACCAAAGTTCAGCACTTAAACAGAACATGTTCAGATCATAGCCTGCTACTAGTGACACTTCAAACAAGAAAAAGGAGACAGGGGGCTTTACTCTTCAAAACATGTGGGTATGCACAAAGACTTTGAGGCCATAGTTAATGATACATGGGGGAAACCATCATTGGGTAATCCCATGAAAATACTAGGGCAAAAACTCCGAGCATTGCGTCGGGACCTTAATAAATGGAATAAAGAGGTTTTTGGTAATATATTTAAAAATATTCAAGAAACAGAACAGAAAGTATCAGCCCTAGAAATAGACTATGAAAATAAACAAGATATTATAACTAATATAGAATTGAGTAAATCTAAAGCTGAATTAAGACTTAAAATGCATATGGAAGAGGTATTCTGGAAACAAAAAGCTAAAATAAAATGGTTGAAAGATGGAGATAAAAACACAAAGTTTTTTAACACAATGGCAAAGGTTAAGAATCAAAGATTCGGCATAAAATGTATTAAAAGAGCTAACTGAGAGTGGATAGAAAAGGATGAAGATATAAGAAATGAATTGGAAAGCCTTTTTAAAAGTCACATATGTAGGTCAAATACAAATAGGAATCAAACATTAATAACAAATATTAAAAGTAAGGTTACAAAAGAAGATAATAAAATGTTATCAGAATTGCCCACATGAGAAGAAGTGAAAGAGACAATATTTAATGCCAACAAAGACAGCTCGGCTGGTCCAGATGGTTTGAATAATGGGTTCTTTCAGAGGTGCTGTAGCATAATAAATAAAGAAGTCATCGTAGCCATAGCCTGGGTATTTGCAGTGGCGGAAATTTCAAAATCCTAGGCAAGTTCATATATAGTATTAATACCAAATAAAGATAATCTGCAGAAAGGAGAGGACTTCAGACCAATTAGTTTATGCAATACCATCTATAAAATATTAGCTAAAGTATTACAAAATAGATTGAGCAAGATTCTTCCCAAAATAATCTCTCCTGAACAAGCTTGCTTTATTAAAAACAGATTGATGTTAGAAAATGTTAATCTTACATCAGAAATGATAAAAGAATTAGGAGCCAAGATTAGAGGACATAATGTAATAATGAAATTAAACTTGTCAAAAGCATTTGATAGAGTTGAATGGAACATTTTATGTTATCTAATGAGAAGAATGAGTTTCTCAGAATTTTGGATAGATCTTATATATAGATGTATATCTAGTGCCTGGGTTAGAATGTTGATAAATGGCAAATCAGGGGAAGAATTTAAACCATCCAGAGGTCTCAGGCTGGGGGATCCGTTATCACCCTCTTTGTTCAATATATATCTAGAAATCTTCATAATAAATTTGACGGAACAAGTTAGAAATTACAGTATTTTAGCTTATAAATAGCCTAGAAATACTCCATTGGTATGCTGCTTAGCTTACGCGGATGATGTAATTATATTTACAAATGCCAGTAGCAGATCAATGAATAATCTGATGGGGCTACTGCATTTGCTAGAAAAAGAAATAGGCCAAATGCTAAATAAAAATAAATGTCAATTTATGATAGCAGCTAGAGCATCAGAAAAAGTAGCACAAAGGATTAAAGGAATCACGGGCTTTGTGAATAGTAAAGGAGTTATAATGTACTTGGGATGTCCGATTTATGAAGGAAGAATGAAGGTGGATGACCTATCCATCTTATTAGAAAAGATTAGAAAAAAAATAGCTGGGTGGAAAGAAGATTTATTAAATATGGCAGGAAGAATTATATTAATAACTCATGTGCTATATGGATCATTAGCACATATCTTAATGATGGCACAACCACCAAAGTGTATGACAATTAAATTGGAAAGGGAAATGGATAATTTTTTATGGGGGATAAAAGAAGGGAAGAATAAATTATATTGGAAAAAAATGGAAGGATTTATGCTACCCTAAAGAGGAGACAAGTCTAGGCTTTACAAGTCTAAATGATATAGCCAAAGCTTGGGCATGCAAAAACTGGTGGATGCTAAGGCAAAATGAAAGTATCTGGGGGCTATATGTGAAAGCCAAATACGGGTTAGGAAACAATGCATTTAAAGATTCCAAAAAAGCTACCAGAAAATGGAAATTGATGTGGAAACAACAAAATATAGTAGACAAGTACATTATTTCAACAAAAAATGGGTGGAAATGGTCGTTGAATCCTCAAAGAAAGTTCACATTAAAAAGCGACAAAGTCCTGATCAGAAATAGTAGATCCGTACATTTTAAGGAAATCTGGATAAAAGACCTGCTACAAAAACTGAATGTGTTTATGTGGAAAAGTTTCTTTAATATAACCCCAGTAGATGAAAATATTCAGAAAAAGGCATAAAACTAGAATCTAGATGCGAATGTTGTCATCTAGAGATAGAAAGTGCGGATCATCTGTTCCCGACAGACAAGATTGCAGTTGAATTATGGCACATATTTGAGACTGAAGAAGAAATTAAAAATAGTAAAAAAAGTCTTTGAATGAGAGACTAAAAATTTGGTCAAAAAAGCAAACAAAGAATAAGATATTAAAATGGTTTAGAAACTATACTCCTCATATAGCGATTTGGTGCTTATGGAAAGCTAGAAATAGAAGCAGGTTTGAAAACGTGAAAATGAAAGTTAAAGATATATTGGAAGAAATTAAAAAAGAAATTGCTTTTATTACTGCTTGTAATCCAATAAAAGTGAGAAGAATGCGTATGGATGAAGATAGAAGAAGAGCATGGAATTTAACAACATTAGCAAGAAAAATGCCAGTCATCAAAAAAGATAGTTGGAACAAACCCCCGCCAGGAAGCCTAATGCTTAATACAGATGGAAGCTTTAGAAGAGAAATGAGGGAGGCAGGTGGTGGATGAGTTATAAGAAATGAGGAGGGCAAAGTATTACAAGCTTTTACATTATCGAGTACTGCTTCATCTGCATTACATGCAGAGATAATCTCCCTACATAATGGCTTAAAAATCTGTAAAGAAAATAATTACTCAATATTCAAGTACAAGTTGACTCGAAAATACTGGTTCAGCTTGTGCAAAACAAGTTACAATTATGGCTATTTGAAAAAGAAATTGAAGATATTAAAAATATTTTAAGTGAATTAAAAGGAGAGATTAAGCATATATATAGAGAGGCTAAAGTGGTGGCAGATAAATTAGCTGAGGAAGGAATGAAAAAAGGAATGCAAGAATTTGAAGGGGATGAGATCCCTGGAAAAGTAAAAGGTTTAATAGAACTAGATAAAGCTGAATTCCCGTATATTAGGATTCAAAAATCCTAGTATAAAGGTCGAAACTTAAGAAGAATATTAGAGGTTTGTTGTTTAAAATGTTGTTTG
Organism: Sapria himalayana; assembly: GCA_029783825.1. Taxonomy (NCBI): domain Eukaryota; kingdom Viridiplantae; phylum Streptophyta; class Magnoliopsida; order Malpighiales; family Rafflesiaceae; genus Sapria; species Sapria himalayana. The sequence continues at coordinate 189,132 of JAREIK010000245.1, forward strand.
TAGCTTTGCTATGACTTGCATTTCAGGTGGAAGTTAGCAAATGGATAAACAATTATAACAAAGTAAGTAATGAATGTTATTAATTTAAACTAATCATTGACAGAGAAGGAAACTATCCTCGGTTCTGTGGGGAGTCCAAAAGGTAATAAGGTATATGGTTTTTGGTTTATACACGATGGATTTTAACTTCTCTGTGCAGTTATGTATTTCTAAAATAAGAGCTCTTTAAATGAGGAGAAGCTGATGGTGGAGTTAATCACTAAGTATTTCAGTTATGGTTATATATGTTTTATCTTAGTTTTTCTATGCAGATGTTTGTTAAGGGTATATCTCTTAGCGAAAAGAAGAAGAGAAGCAAATGGATAGTGCCTTCTATTTGTGTATGCTAGCATTTATGGAGTCTAGTTTTGTGGGAGTGGGTAATGATATTGTATGGTAATAAGCATCTCGCCTGTAATGAGTATCCTATAGTAATGGTTCGTGTCTATTCGGTAAGGAGTCTGGTTTTACAGAGTCTGTAATGAATTTAATGTTGCGGGAGTCTGTATCGGTTTGTATACTCACCTGTCTAAGCTTGGAAAGATAGGAGAAAGAGAACATGAGCAAGCTGAAACTTGTGACATGGCAAGGATTATCGTATAAGTAAAGCGAGCAGGGATTTTGAATGGGCAGAAGCATGACCAAAGTGATCGAAGAGTATGGAATAAGGCGGGATTTTAAGAAGCCCACGGAAGAGAATCTAAGACTAGGGTAAAGCCCAACAAGAGTCCAAAGCTCAAAGGCAGAATCTTTAATAGAAATTAGGGCCTATGTTCAATATATAATCAAGCCTAGTTTTAATTTGAATTATCCTATTATAGGGCTTAAGGTGTTAGATGGGTGTAAAAGGGTTAAGGGTAGAAGTAGTTTGTAAAAATGGTATTCCTCCTGCCAAAAGAGAGGGTGATAATAATAATAATAAAAACAACCTAAAAAAAGAATAAGAATAATAAGAATAATAAGAATAATAAGATTAATAAAAAGAATAATAAAAATAAGAATAATAAGAAGAATAAAAAAAAAGATAAGATGATAAGAATAATAAGCATAAGAATAATAACGACAATAACATGAAATAGAACAAAAAGAAGAATAAGAAGAATAATAAAAATAAGATGAATAAGAAGAATAATAAGAATAAAAAGAAAAAGAAAACTAAAAAGGATAAGATGATAAGAATAATAAGAATAAGAATAATAACAATAATAACACGAAATAGAACAAAAAGAAGAATAAGAAGAATAATAAAAATAAGAAGAATAAGAACAATAATAAGAATAAGAAGTAAAAGATAAATAATAATACTAAGATGAATAAGATGAATAAGAAGAATAAAAATAATAAGATGAATAATAAGAATAAGAAAAATTAAAAGTAAAATAAAAATAAGAAGAATAACAATAATAACAAGAATAGGACCAATAAGAAGTATAAGAAAAATAAAAAGAAAAGAATAATAATAATAAGAATAAGAAGAATGAGAAGAATAAGAAGACCAAGAAGAATATGAAGAATACCATGCTTTAAATGAATAAGAAGAATAAGAAAATAAAAAGAATAAGAATAATAATAAGAATAACAAGAATAAGAAGAATAAAAGAAAAAATGAATAAGATGAATAAGAAGAAAAAGAAGAATACGAATAATAATAATAATATTTTAATAAGAATAATAATATAAATAAGAAGAATAAAAGAATAATAAAAATAAAAAGAATAAGAAGAATAAGATTAAAAATTAGAAAAAAAAAATAAAAAGAATAATAAGAAAAAAGCATAATAATATAAGAAGCATAAGATGAATAAGAAGAATAAGAAGAATCAGATGATAAGATGAATAAAGAAGATTAAGAAGAATAAGAAGAATAAGAAGAATATGAAGAATAAGAAGAATAAGAAGAATAAGAAGAAAAATAAGAATAAGACGAATAAGAAGAATAAAAATAATAATAATAATAAAAAGAAATGACGAATAAGATGAATAAAAATAATAAGAAGAATAAGAAGAAGAAAAATAATAAGAAGAATAAAAAGTATATGAAGAATAAGATAAATAAAAGAATAAGAAAAATTAGAAGAAAAAGAAGAATAATAAAAAAAAGAAGAATAAGTAGAATAAGAAGAATAAAAATAATAAAAAAGAATAAAAGTATAACAAGAATAAAAAGATTAAAAAGACTAAGAAAAATAATAATAATAACAAGAATAACATGAAAACTAAGAATAAAAACTTTAAGAAGAATAAGAAGAATAAAAAGAATAAGAAGAATAAAAATAATAAGAAGAATAAGAAGAATAAAATGAATAAAAAGAATAAAAAGAAAATGAAGAATTAGACGAATAAAAAGAATAAGAAGAATAAGAAGAATAAGAATAATATAAAGAATAAGAAGAATGAGTAAATAAGAATAATATTAAAAATATGAAGTATATGAAAAATATGAAGAATAAGAAGAATAAAAAGGATAATAAGATAAAAATAATTGAATAAGAATAATAACAATAATAACACAAAAAAGAACAATTAGAAGAATAACTAGAATAATAAAAATAAGAAGATTAAGAAGAATAAAAATAATAAGATGAATAAGGATAATATGAAGAATAAGATAAATAAGAAGAATGAGAAAAATTAGAAGAAATAGAAGAATAATTAGAATAATAAGAATAAGATAAACAAGAATTATAAGTAGAATAAGAAGAAAAGAAAAATCAGAATAATAAGAAGAATTAGAAGAATTACAAGAATAATAATAATGAGAATAATGAGAACAATAGAAAAATATTAAAAATGAAAAGAATACAAAGAATAAGAAGAATAAGAATAATAAGAATAATAAAAAAATTAGAAGATTAAGAAGAATAAGAATAATGAGAAAAATAAAAAGAATAAGAATAATAAGAAGAAGAATAATAATAAAATTAATAATAATAATAAAAAGAAAAACAAGATTAAAAACAAAAAGAAGAATAAGAAAAAAATTAAGTATAAGAAGAATAAGAAGCATAAAAAGAATAATAAGAATAAGAATAATATGTAGAATAAGAAGAATAAGAAAATTAAGATGAATAAGAAGATATGCTACACAATGAGGAAAATGGGATTTTAAGAATTCTGGATAGATCTAATGTATAATGCATCTCAAGCGCATGGGTAAAAATTTTAATTAATGGGGAGGCATGTGGAGAATTTAAGCTAGTTAGAAGACTTAGACATAGGTTATCCATTATCTCCATTATTTTTTAATATATATATAGAATTGCTAATAACATGTTTAAAAGGAAAAATGAATGAGAGTAATATTACTAGCTTTAAACAACCTAAACACACCGCATATGTAAGTTGCCTACCTTATGGGCATGATTTAATTGTTTTTACAAATACTAGGAGCACATCTTTAAAGAATATGATGAAGCTATTTGATATAGTAGAGGAATAAATGGGACAACAACTTAATAAAAATAAATGCCAATTTGTGTTTTCCAGGCAAACACCTGAAGGGACAATTCATATAGTATAAAAAATTACATGCTTTGAATAGAGTAAAGGGGCGTTAATGTATTTGGGATGTTCTATATACGAGGGTAGACTAAAAGAAGAATATCTAATATATAAATAGATAGACATAAATATAGATAGACATATAGATAGATAGACATGTAAACAATTAGATAAATTGATATATAGATAGATAAACACATAGATGTATAGAATGATAAACTAAAATGAAAATAAATAGATCAAATATTGGACATATAGACAATTAAATAGATCGCTAGATAATTAGATAGACAGAATGATAGATAAATATATAGATAGATAGGTAGAGTGATAGATAGACAGTCATATTGATAGATATACATATTGACATATGGATATATATATATATATATATATATATATATATATATACATAGATTGTCTGATAGATTAATAGATAGAAAGATAGTTAGATGGATAGATTGTTTAAAATATAGATAGATAGTTACATAGATTGACATATATATATAAACATATAGGTAGATTGATAGATATTTAGATAGATAGAAAGATAAATATATAGGCATATATATTTTATATACATATAGACAGATGGACTTATAGACAATTAGATAAATACATAGACATATATAATGATAAACTAAAAGGAAATAAAAAGATAGAGAGATAGACATATAGACAAATAAACAGATCAATAGATAATTAGTTAGATAGAAAGATAGATAAATAGATATATAGATAGATAGAAAAATAGATGGATAGAAAAATATAAAGATTGCTAGAAAGATAAACAAATAGATAGATAAACAATAGCTAGATAGACACATAAACAAATATATAGATAGTCATATGCATAGATAGCCCAATAAAATGATCAAAAATTAGATAGTTAGATAGTTAGATAGGTAGATAAATATATAGATAGATAGACATATAGATTGGTATATAGATAGAAGTAACACATTTAAATAGATAGATAGATTAATAGATAGATTGATAGACAAAGAGACATATAGAAAGAAAGATAGATAGACATATAGAAAGATATACTATTACTCAGATAGACTGTTAGACAAATAGATAGACAGATAAACATATAGACAAATATGTAGAAAGACAGAAAGACAGACATATAGATAGTTGATTGATACATAGATAAATAAATATCCATATAGAAATATAGATAAATAAACAAATAGCAATATAGATAAATTATTAAATAGACCAATATATAGATTTATAGACAAATAATTAGATAGATAGATAGACAAATTGATAAGTAGATTAATAGATTTTTAGGTAGGCAAATTGACATATAGACAGTTAGATAGAAAAAATGAATGATCAGTAGATAGACCTAACAATAAATAGACACATAGAATAATAGACTTATATACTAAAAGATAGATAGATAGACAAACAAAAAAATAGATATATAGATTGATAGATAAATAGATAGATACATAGATAGATATATATATATATATAGATAAAGAGATATACAGATAGATAGATAACCTTATTGACATAAAGATAGATATACTGATAGTCTCAAAATTGAATAAAGAGATAGAGAGAAAGACATATAGAAAGATAGATACACAAATATGCAAATAGATAAATAGAATGATAGACAAATATCAAATAATAGATAGACAGATAAACACGTAAACAGAAAGATAAATAGGAACATATACAGATAGATCGATATACAAATAGCCATTAGACAGATAGTTTGATAGATAGATAGATAGAAATATTTATAGACAAATAGATATATAGACACATAGACATAGATATATAGATAATACAAAGAGAGACAGACATTGACATTTAGACATATATTAAGTTAAATTGATAGGCAAATTAAGAGATATACAGATATATAGATAATTAAAAAGATAGATTGAAATATAAAAAGAAAGATATGTAGATAGATAATGTGATAGATAGAAATTTAGATAGATAGATAGATAGAGACATAGATAGATATTGATAGATAAATAGTCAGATAAATAGATAGATAGATAGATAGATATATATATATATACATACATATAGACAAATAGATGGATAGATAAATAAATAAATAGATAGACAAATATAAAGATAGAAAGGTAGACAAATAGACAGGTAGACAAATAGTCAGATATATAGATATACAGATAGACAAATAGTCAGATAGCTATATAAATAAATATACATATAAGCAGATAGGGAGAGATGCATATAGTTTGTTTGATAGCTAGATACACACATATATAGATAGACAACTAGATAGATAGATAAATAGATAAATAGATAGATAGTTAGATAGAAAGATAGTTAGATAGATAGGCTAATAAATAGATAGATAGATAAACATTAAGATAGATAGGAAGAATGACAATTAGGTAGATAGCTAGATAGAGAAATAGATTGATAGATAAATAGATAGACAAATAAACATATAGATAGAAAGACAAAAAAAAATTTGTTAGATTTATAGATAGACTAAAAGAAATAATGATAATTACATAGTTAATAAAATAGATAGACATTAGACATATATACATATAAATATATAGATAGTTAGTCATTTAAACATATAAATAGAATGATAGTTAGACAATTAGACAAATACATTAATAGATAAATATACAAAGAGATTATTAGCCAGTTAGACAGATAGACAAATATTCACATAGATAGATAGAATAATATATAGGCATATTGATAGTTAAAAAAATAGATAAATTGTTACATAGATAGATATAAAGAACATTAGTTAGATTGATAGATTGATAGATAGATCAATAGATAGATAATAATCAGAGAGATAGATCAAAAGATAGTTACATAGATTTATAGATAGATAGATAGATAGACAAATTTACAGTTAGACTAGTTGATAGAAAGATAATTAGACAATTTAATAAATAGATAAAGTGAAAGATAGAAATTTAGATATATGGAAAGATAGACAGTTAGATAGTTACAAATATTGACAGATAAACATATAATATTTAGATAAATAAATAGATGAATTAATTGATAGACAAATAGATAAATAGATAAATAGATAAATAGACATATAGATAGATAGTAGATAGATAGATAAACAAATAGATAGATAGATAGATAGATAAATAGTCAGATAGTTTTATAGATAGATAGAAAATTGACTGATAGATATATATTTGATATAAATATATAATATATATATATATATATATATATATATATATATATATATATATATAAATAGATAGTTAGCTAGATAGATAGACAAGTAGATAGATAGACACAAAGATAGATATATAGATATATAGATAGATAGACATAAAGATAAATAGACAGATAGCAAGATAGCCATATAGAAAGATAGCTAGACACAAAAATAGATTAATATATAAATAAATAAATAGATAAATAGATAGTTAGACAGATACAAAGAGGAAGATAGATAAAACTATAAATAGATTAATAGATATACATATTAAAATATATAGAGATAGATTGATAGATAGACAAATAAATACACATATAGATATATATATTTATAATTAGGTAAATATGATAATAGATATATAGATAGATAGATATATATATATATATATATATATAAACATATAGACAGACATACAGATAGATAGATAGATAGATAGATATGTATACAGATAGGTAGATAGATAAATAGACAAATAGATAAATAGATATAATAATAAATAGATAAAAAGAGAGATAGATAGATATATAGATAGACAGAAAGAAAGATGGACATTTAGATATATATTATGATAGATAAATAGATAGATTGATCATTTAGATTGAATGTTAGACATTATTACAAATTTATAGATAAGCGGATAGATATATGATGGATAGCCATATAAATAGATTGATTGACTAATAGACTAATAGATAAAATAACAATTCGATAGTTAGAGAGATAGATAGATAGAAAGATAGATCGACAGATAGATAGATAAACAAAATAATTGATAGATAGATAAAAATATAGATTGATAAATAAATAGATATGTAGATAGATAGATATACACAAATTCAAATAGATAGATAGATAGTTAGATAGATAGTTAGATAGATAGATAGAAAGATAAATAAATAGACATATATAAAGAAAGAAAAATAGAAAGATAGAAAGATAGATATATAGATGAACATATAGATAGATATACAGATAGTCATATATCTATATATATACATATAGTAGATTGACAGATAGACATAATAAAAGAATGATAGGTAGATAAATAAATAGATAGCCTATAGATAGTTAGACAGATAGATAAAGAGAGATAGATAGACAAAAAGATAGATAGATAGATAGATAGACAAATAAATAGAAGGATAGATAGATAAATAATTAAATAAATAGATAGAAACTTGGTAGACCAATAGATAGACAAATTGATATAGAGATTGATACATAGAAAAATAGATAGATATAAAAACATATAGATAGTCAAATAGATAGATAAATATATAATAGATAGATATATAATCAGAATGATAAATATATATATATATATATAGATAAATAGATAGATAGATAGATTGATTGATTGATAAATAGTCAGATAGATAGATAGATATATATAGATAGATATATATATATATATATATATATATATATATATATATATATATATATATATATATATAGACAGATAGATAGAAAGATAGACAGACATATATATATATATATATATATTTAGATAGACAGATATACATATAGACAGACATACAATTAGACAAGAACCAGAAAGACTAATAGTTAGATAGAAAGACAGATAGATTGACAAATAAATAAATAGACCAAAATATAAATAGATAGATAGATAGAAATAAAGAGAGAAAGATAGATTGATTGATTAATAGATAGATATATAAATAGATAGATATATAGAGAGAATGATTGATTGATAGATACATTGATAGAGATATTGATAAACACCTAGATAGATAGATAGATTCTTAGATTGATAGACAGTTAGATAGATAAATTGATAGAAAATAGATAGACATACAAATAAATAAATAGATAGATATATAGATATATTGATATATACATAGATAGACTAGTAATTAGATAGATAGATAGATAAATATACAGATAGATATATATATTTAAAAAGATAGATAGATTGAAAGAAAGATAGATAATAGATAAAAAGATATATAAATAGATTCATTGATTGATAGATAGACAAATAGATATATAGATATATAGATAGATAGATAAGCATATAGATAGGTAGATAGAAAGACAAATAGATTGACATATAGATAGACAGTTAGATAGACATATAGATAGATAGTTAGATAGACACATAAACAAACAGACATATAGATAGATAAATAAATACATAGATAGATAAATAAATAAATAGACAAATAATTAGATAGATATATATACAGATAGATAGATAGATAGAAAGATTAAAAAATTGATAGATCAATAGATAGATAGACAGATAGTTATACATAGAGATAATAGATAGATAGATATATAGATTAAAAATAGATTGATAGATAGATGGATAGACATATAGATAGATAGACAGAAAGATATATAGATAGTTAAATAGAGAAAGATATAGAAATATATGTATATATATAGATAGATAGATATATGATAGATAGATATATATAT
>JAREIK010000246.1:0-62002 GCA_029783825.1 Sapria himalayana
TTTATGTACTACTACATATAACTACTTGTATGAATATAATGTGTGTAGGGGTTGTGTGTGTGTATAACTATATGTTTAACTATATATACTATTTATAACTACATATACTATATGTATAATAACATATACTATAAATAATTGTATCGTACTATATGTATAAATATAAAAACTTTATAAGTAACTATATTTAAATATATAATTTTCAAAATTTATTTAATAACATTTTTATATATTATTATATAAAAATGTATTTTACTATATCTATACCTATACATAACTATATTTATAAATATATAAATTATATGCCAAAATATATATACCTACATGTATAAATATAAGTTTAACTATATGTATTACTATATGTATAACCACATGTAACTATATTTAAAATTACATGTATACCAACATACAACATTGTGTTTAACTATATTTGTATAACTATATATAAATATTTGTATAACTATATAAAACTCTATATATAATATAACTATATTTTTTAACTATGTATACATATATGTAAATCTATATATTTGATTATAACTTTGTATACATTTATGTATAACTACATATAGCTACTTGTATGAATATATATATATATATATATATATATATATGTATGTATGTATGTATGTATGTATATAACTATATGTTTAGCTATAATAATAACATATAATTATAAAAGGGATAATACTAATTTGTTGCACTAACTTGAAATTAAATAGCAAAAGATATAATATCAACAATATGTAAGCACATAGTATGAGAGTGTGTGAAATAAAGGTCCTACTCTTACCTAATTCCACCCCTTGGGCCTTAGGCTCATATATCAACTTATGTATGAAAAAAGATGTGATATTTGATACGTTTTTCTAAAAGAAAATTTTTCTTCTTTTATGTAATTCCTCATTCTAACACTGCATTCTCTGTGTGTCTCTATCTCCCTCTCTCATTCTTTCTATGTCGCTCTTTTATGCTTTTTCTTTGTGTCACTCTCTCTCTCTCTCTGCTATTTCCTTTCTAACTCTCCTTTCTTTCTTTCTGCTCTCTCTCTCCTCCATCTCTTCTCTCCCTCCTCCCTTTCTCTCTCTCCCTCCCCCTTTCTCTCTCTCTCTCTCTCTCTCCCCCCCTTCAAACATTAAATTCTTTCATTTTTGCTTTTCTTTCTTGTCCATTATCATATTTTTCTCCCTTTATCTAGTAATAGTGAGATATCTATTAATCTTTACCATACTAAAATTGCTTTATCTATTCATGTAGATTCTTGCAATGCATTGCCTCGATATTCATGATATTTAATTTTTAAATAGTCATATGTAAGTAATTTTATATATTTATTAGTATATTTTAAAGTAATTGAATGTTTAATTCAAACTAATGTTTGAGCATTATTATTTGTAAATAAAACAGGTCAAAATGAGTTCAGATCATCAATAGATATACAAAAGGTTTATGAATGGAATTTTGAATAAAAATTTTTTGAGTGGGCTTGAAACTTTCATCAGTTTTGCATGTAGTCAATCGAGATGGATGGATGGAGAAAAAATTAAGTGTCCATGTAATCATCGCAAGTGTCAGAATATCTCTTTTCATGATGTTAACACTATAAGATACCATTTGGCTAAATATGGCTTTGTACAAATTATTTTGTTTGGATTTATCATAGGGAAAATATAATGGCTCTGAACATTGACCGAAATGAGGTTACTGAATCATTTGTTTGTTGTGAAGAAGCATCAAACACATACCATAGAATGATCATGGAAGCTGCTGATGCTGACTTCAATATGGATTAAATGGATGAACCACCTAATCATGAAGCTCATAAATTTTATGAAATACTTAAAGCTGGAGATAATAATTTGTGGCCTAGTTGTAAAACACATTTGCAATTATCACTGTGGCTCGATTTATGAGCATTAACTCAGAAAATCATATGTCTGAGAAATTATTTGATCAGGTGACAGAACTGATGAATGTGATTGTTCCAAATAATAATTTGATCAAAAATAACTTTTACAACACTAAGAAGTTACTACAAGGAATGGGTATACCAGTGGAAATAATTTAAAATTGTTTCAATGGATATATGTTATATCGAGGTGGTGATAGTGATTTAATTAGCTATAAGTTTTGTGATCATTCTTGGTTTAAGAAGGCACCTCGTGTTGTAGATATGTGACAAAAATTAAAAGTTGCATTTAAGAAGATATATTATTTTTTAAATTCTTTGATTGTAGAGACTATATGCATCAAATGCTACCGCAAATGATATGAGATAGCATTCTGAGCATGAGGCTGAAGAAGAGATAATGCATCATCCATCAGATTCACTTGCTTGAAAGCATTTTAATCATATACATTAAGATTTAGTAGCTGAAAGTTGAAATGTGAGATTAGTCTCTGCACTGTTGGATTTCAACCATTTGGGCAATCTGGAGAATAGTATTCAACATGGCCAATGATAATGACACCTTATAATTTACTTTGGTAGCTGTGTATGAATGAGCAATATATGTTTTTGTCAATATTAGTTCCAGGGACAAAAAATCTGAAAGACATGCTGAATGTTTTCTTACAACCTCTTATAGGAGAGTTAAATCATTTGTGGGATGTTAGCGTGAATACATATGATATCTCAAAGAAGCAAATTTTTATTATGCGAGCTGCCCTTATGTGGATGGTTAGTGACTTTCCTACTTATTCAATGTTGTCTTGCTAGAGTATTGTAGGATGATTTGCATGCTAGTATTGGATGAAAAATTCTGATGCATTTGCCCTCAAATTTAGTGATAAATAGTCGTAGTTTGATAACCATCATAAGTTTCCACCTATGAATCATCCATTCCGAAGAAATAGAACTGCATTTCGAAAAAATAAAACTATGATGACAGTTGCACTAGCAGTTCATTCAAGAAATGATATTATGATAGAGATTCAGAATTTGGGTTTGAAGAAGGTACCTGAAAATGATGCTATTGGAACTAATGGACCAATATACAAAATATTTGGCTAGGAAATGTTGTGTTTTTTGGTACTTCTCCTATTGGAAGTCCAATTTAATTCGTAATAACTTGGATGTAATGCATATTAAAAAAATGTGTTTGACACTATTTTCAATACTATCCTTAATGTAGATGGAAAAACAAAAGACACTGTAAAATCAAGACAAGAGGTGAATGATTACTATAGACATCTTGAATTGAAACAAAATGAGGCAACAAGAAAATTTCCAAAGCTTGTTACATGCTTGATAAGAAGGCAAGATAGATATTATGTGAATGGGTTAAAAATTTGAAATTTCTTGATGGATATGTGTCAAATGTAGGTAGATGCATGGATATGAAGAATCTTAAGTTATATGGAATGAAAAGTCATGACTGTCATGTATTTATGCAGATATTAATACCAATTTTATTTCGTGAATTACTTCTTTAAAGTGTTTGGAAGGTCCTTATAGAACTTAGTTTGTTTTTCAAATAGCTAACTACAACCACAATCAAAATAGCTGACATGGTGAGGCTGGAGAATGACATACCACTTATTCATAGTAAGTTTGAATGGATATTCCTACCGAGCTTTTTTGACTCAATGGAAAATTTTTCGGACTATTTGGCATATGAAGTAAGGATAGCAAGGCCAGTGCAATAGAGGTGGATGTATCCTTTTGAAAGATAAATACATATAATTAGCTATGTTTATTATTTCATACATAAAGTAATATTGTAATTTAATATAATTGAAACCTAACATTATGGTTGTAGGTATCTTCATAAGTTGAAATTGAATGTTAGAAATAAGTCAAAAGTTGAAGGTTTAATTTGTAATGTATATTTAGTAAGAAGCATCATCATTTTGTTCTTATTATTTTGAGGATCATGTCAATACAAAGAATAAAAATGTGCCTTTGAATGATGAAGGTCATGTGATGGTGGAAGATGATTCCGTGGACAAACTATCTATCTTCAAGCACCATAGAAGAGTATTTGGAAGAACAAAGAAAAGATGTATGACAGATGAAAAGTACAATGTATATTTAATTGTGAAGAGATTGCACCATATATTGAGTATGTATACCCAAAATGGTTGCAGGTTTAATCATAATTTAATTTTTTTCTTAATAGGAATAATTAAAAATTAATATACATTTTTTTCTCTTTTTATATTTGTGGAGTATTTATATTGAGCAGTTAAAAATAGGCAACCTGTAATTTCTGGCAATGATGTCAATTATATGCTAGAAACTGAATTTGTGAATTAGTTCAAAAATTGTGAGAATTATTAAGTTTTAAATTTTTAAATTATTTAATTTATTAGTATCTTTTATTTATTAACATCGTATGTTTAATTTATGCCACGGGAAAATGATCCTTCAAATGGAGATTCTAATATTTTCATTCAGAATCTAAGTAAATGCTTATTTAGATATCTGACAACCTATCCTGAGTATTTTTTAGCAGATATAAATTTCACACAATCGGGCATGGTTCTTCTAAAACAACAATGAATAGTTGTGTATACATTAAAGGCTAGGGTTATAGTGTAGATGAGATTGATTATTATGGTCAACTCACATAAGTTATTGAGTTAGAGTATTATTAAAGTGCGAGTGGTTTGATCCTACATGAAATGTGGGTACAAAGATTCATTTAGATTATAAGCTAATAGATGTTAACCATAAACACAGATATAATCGATATGAGCCATTTATTATGGTAGTTCAAGCTACTCAAGTATATTATTGTACATATTTGTTTATCTCATGATAAAAGTGTTTGGTGGGTGATTTGCAAAATCAAAGATCGATCAAATTTTAATGTACCAACATCTCAACAAAGAAGTGCAGACTTAGCTATTGCACAAATATTCCAAGAAGATGACATAAATAATATTGAGCTTGTGCATGTAGATGAATATCCAAAAAATATGTGACTCAAATGGTGGCCTACTAGAAATTAAAGATGATCAATTTCTATATGAAGATGAGTTGGAACTTACATTGAAATCAGATGAAATGATGCCGATAATTAAACTGTTATAATTGTATTATGATATTAAACTATCAGAGACTTTCTATATTTTGTTGAAATCTATTGGTGTGTTTTATTCTAAAATGCATGGTTGTTCATCATTTCTTTAATATTTTTTCTATGTTTTTTTTACAGTAGATGGCACCTAAAGGACATGGTCGTGGTGGAGGTGGATGTGTATGCAGAAATGAACCAAACTCATCTAGTAGTTTGCATCATGTTGCAAATTCAGTACCATCTCATACCCACCATATCCAGATTCCAACATCATAACCATCATCTCCATTTCAATCACCATCACCATCATTGACACCTTTACTATCACCTTTATCAAATATAAGCCCACCACCCATTATCCTTCCTACACACACTTTTGATCCATCTCTATCTTCTACACCACATTTTACACCAATAGTTCTCCCATTTACAAAACCATCGATATCATCAAAATGTTGTGCTTTACTTTGCATTCAGTGCTAAGTTAGTAATTGAGATTATGGACAGAGGTATAAGAAATATGTAAATATGACATGAATAAAAAATTTGATGTTGCTGTTAGTGGTTTTTTTATATATAGTTATGATTTGCTTGTTTTCAATGTTATTTATTTATTTGTATAGTTTTATTCCATCTCACAAGTGTTTGACTATAATTACAAAGTCTTTCAAGAAAAATGGTTATTTCTAAAGCATTCTCGTGGAAGAAAGTTTCTAAATCGACAAAAGAGTCTTATTTTAATGACTTTCATGTAAAAATAACGAAACATATGCATTGAAAATTAATTATCTAATTAGTTAACTATTATGTTGGGTATTATTCAAGCAGTAAATAATTATTTCCTTGTTATTAATATAAATTCTTTTGTGATTTTTCTATATATAGAATCTGAGCACCCAAATTTGATGGAAAGATTAAGTCATTGTGGGAGAGAAAAGTTGCTGAATGGTATTTTGATTTTGTCCATAAATTGAAGAATATAAAATAAAGGCATGATTTATATATTCGAGGATGACTAGCCCGAGTGGCTTAAGTATTTGGTGGATCCAAATGTGAAGATGAAATCAGAGATTGCTAGGATATGAAGGGTAGGATATGAAGGGGTAGGATATGAAGGGGTAGGAGAAGGAGCTAAAGAGAAGGTAGGAGAAGGTGAAGAGATAGGATTTGACAGAGAGAGATAGCAGCTTATAATTGGGTAAAAATGACTCCTATTGGAGGAAGAGTAGGACTCTAAAAGCTGGCCACCCACAAACATAAATAAGGATAGAAACCATGTGGCACACACACATCATTATTATAGAACTAAAGATAATGCTGGACTGTATAAGAAGATGTTGATTATAAAAGATCTAGAAGATAGAGAAAAAGTAATGGAAGCTATCACAGTTATGGGTCCGGGCATTGGAAAGATACAACAGAGTTTAGCAAGGAAAAAGGAGCACTCTCAGCATAGTTCAAGCAAATTAACAAGAAACATGAATAAATATCAAAACAAAAAAATTGTGAGTCAAGAAGCACTATTGCAGTGCAAGCTAGCTACCTTAGAAGATGATTAATAGTTTATTATTGAACATAAGAGGAGTAGCAAACACTCCCTCGATGAATAGAATTAGAAAACTTATCAAATTACATAGAATTAAAATTGTTATGCTAGCAGAACCTATGGTAAACATAAATCAATTAGATAGATATAGTAGTAAGATAGGTATGGATAAAGCCTACGCCAATAATAATGGCAAGTTAGGGATTATGTGGAATAATTCCATAGCTATAAAAATAATTAAAAAGACTAGTCAAACGGTTAGTTTTAGAATAGAAAAACAATCTAACTCAATATTTTAAGTGGTATATGCAAGCAATGCCAAGGAAGAAAGGAAACTTTTATGGCAGGAAATGGAATAGTTAGCGCAAATAATACACCTGGATTATCATAAAAGATTTTAACGTGATAAGATATCCTCACGAAAAGAAAAGAGGTAGGCTCACTTACCAGTCAGTAATAGCACAATTAAATGAGGCTATTGCTAATTTAACCTGATTGAGGCCGACTCATGGGTTCAAATTACACATGGTGTAATAATTGGAGAAAAAGAGGAGCAATCTGGTCCAGACTGGATAGGGTATTTTATAACTCGAAAGGGATTGATAAGTTTGGAAATATAATGATAAAACACCTAAATAGAACTTGCTCAGACCATAGTCCACTCCTAATTTCCTGGCATAACAGTGAATGGAAGCAAAGTGGATTTAAGTTTTAGAATGCTTGGTGACTACACAAAGATTTTAACAAGGTTGTCATAGACACATTGTCAAAACCAGTGGAGAGCAACCCTATGTAGATTCTAGCAACCAAATTACGTAGTCTAAGATCTACCATGAGGGCTTGGAATATATATATTTTGGAAACATCACTAATAAGATTTAGGAAGCTGAGGACAAGGTTACAAGGTTAGAAAATATTTATGAAGATGTGCAAGATGAGCATTCAAGAGTAGAGACAAGCAGAGAGAAAGAAGAATTAAGACTCAGATTGCACATGGAAGAAGTCTTTTAGAAGCAATGATCCAAAATTAAAAGGTTAAAAGAGGGGGGGTAAGATCCACTAATGGGAAATGAGTATAAAAGGAAGAGGAAAAAAGAGGAGAGGTAGAAGAGTTCTTTAAAACTCATCTATGTGGAAGAATACCTTAGGGGAGTAACTCGATAATGCAATCTATATAAAAAAGAGTCACAGAGGAGGAGAACAAAATGGTTTGAAGAATTCACATCAGAGGATCAGGTTAAAGAAGGAAATTTTTAACTCTAACAAAGATGGCTTGGCAGGCCAGGATGGCTAGAATAATGGCTTCTTCCAATGCAGCTGAAATATTATAAAAAATGTGGTGGCAGCCATCACATGGATTTTTGCGGGAGCAGACATTACTAAGAGATGGGCATGATCTTTTATCGTATTGATCCCGAAAAAGGAGAGCCCCTAGAAATGTGAGGATTATAAGGCCAATTAGCTTATGCAATATCATATATAAGATACTAAATAAATTGTTTTAGAATAGGCTTAACAGATTTTACCTTCTATTATATCAGCTGAGCAAGTGGGTTTTGTCAAAAAGATCAATCATGGAAAATATTAACTTAGCCGTAAAGATGATGAAAGAAATAAGAGGTGAGACAAGTGGGCATAAAGTAATATTCAAATTAGATTTATCTAAAGCTTTTGATAGGGTAGAATGGGATACTCTATGTCACGTAATGAGAAAAATGAGATTCTCAGCATTTTGAATAGATCTAATATATAGATGTGTTTCTAGTGCATGGGTGAAGATCCTAGTAAATGGATAGGTAGGCGGGGATTCAAATCAAATAGAGGATTAAGACAAGGAGAACCATTCCGGCCCTCACTATTTAACATATATCTTGAATTGTTAATAGTAAATTTGAAAATGGAAATGAGGAAGGGTAAAATCATAGCCTATAAACAGCCAAGGAATACTTCGAATGTGTGCTGCCTAGCATATGTGGAGGATGTTATTATCTTCTAGAATGCTAGCAGGACATCCTTGGAAAATATGGTGAGCTTACTACAGGTAATGGAGGAGGAAACCAGACAAATTTTGAATAAGAACAAATGTCAATTTTTTATAGCAAGGAAAGCACCGGTAAATATAGCCCAAAAATTAAAGAGGATGAAATATTTTTCACAAAAGATATGAGCGTTAATGTATTTGGGATGCCCAATTTTCAAAGGCAGACTGAAAGAATAATATTTAGCCTTCCTAGTAGAAAAATTAAGAAAGAAAAATACGGGATGAAAGGAAGACCTACTAAGCATGGCAGGTAGAGGTACTTTAATTTCAAAAGTGCTTCAAAGATCACTAGCATATATTCTAATGGTAGTACAGCCACTAAGGAAGATTATAAATAAATAAGAAAAGGAGATGTCAAACTTTTTATGGGGTAATAAGGAAGGAAAACCCAAGCTGCATTGGAAAAAATGAAAAGATTTATGCTTCCCAAAAGAGGAGGCTGGTTTAGGTTTTACCAGCCTAAATGATATAACCAAAGCCTGGGCCTGCAAAAATTGGTGGAAGTTGAAAGATAATACCAGTTTATGGGCGGAATATATGAGAGCTAGATGCAAACTAGAAGATAATTTATTTAAGGAATCAACAAAGTCTTCTAAATGCTAGAAACTAATGCAGAAACAAAAAAGCATAGTTGAAAAGCACTCATTTTGGCAAACAGCAGATGGAAATGACCTTGAGTGCTCAAAAAATATTCTTCTTAAAAGTGTTAAAAGGCTAGTAAGGAAGAAAAGGCAGTCTCAAGATATCTTCAAATGGGCATGGGAAAAAGAAATGCCAAAAAAATCAACATTTTCATGTGGAGGGTTCTATCAAACATCGTTCTGCTAGATGAGAATATTCAGAAGAGAGGTATAAAATTAGCATATAGATGTGAATGTTGCTTAGAGGCAACCGAAAGCATAGATCATTTGTTTTCCCAGGGAGGATAGCTTCAGAAGTATGGAACAAATTAGAAATAGATGTGGGCATGGAAAAAAGAGAGATACCTCTAAAGGCTAAGATAGAATATTGGAGACAATCCCAATTAAAGGGTAAGCTGTAAAAATGAATTAAAAATAATATAGCTCACATAGTAGCCGGTGTATATGGAAAGCTAGAAATAGATGTTGATTTGAGAATGCTCCAATGAGTGCCAAGAGCATATTAGATGATATAAAAAGAAAAATCTTTTCCATCTCAGTCGGCGATCCGATAAAGAGTAAGCAATAAAGACATAGAGGCAGAAATTAAAAAGATATGGAGTGTGGTAACTATTAGGAAAAGCCACCAGGTATTTAATCATTCACTTGGGAAAAACCACTAAAAGGCTTTAGCCTTAAACACAGATGGGAGCTTCAAAATGGATATGGGGGTGGCAGGGGGAGGAGGGGCTGTAAGAGATAAGCAAAGAATGGTTATTAAAGTATTTACAATGAAAAGAGTAGCCATATCAGCCTTGCATGCTGAAATTTGGCCTTGCAAAAGGGCCTAGAGATTTGCAGCAAATATAAATTCTAAAAAATACAAGGACAGGTAGTCTCACATCAACTGGGGATCTAGCCATAAAAATAGAGAATTATAAAGGTATGAAGAAGAAATTCGAAGCATTAGGTGGGCTTTAATAGATTTGAATGGCGAAGTGACACCTATATATAGAGAAGCAAATACACTCGTAGATAGGTCATCAGAAGAGGGAGAGAAGAAGAGCTTTCAAAAATTTGACCGAGAAGACATTCCAGACAGATTCAAAGGTATAATTAATTAGACATTTTAGGTTTTCCTTATTTTAGAGTCACAAAGAATAAGAACTAATAAACAAGAAGAGTTGAGGTGCTAGCGAGTTTAAGCTAAAAGCATATAGGTCACCCTGGTCCCGAGGGGATGCTTGTAGCTTCAAGAAAATAGAAGCATTAACGGGTTACAATAAACAATTAAATCTGAAATATAGGACTTAATTAGAAATAGGGTAGAAAGATTAAAAATAGATAAAGCAAAAAGATAAATTCAGATTAATAGATTAAATAAGTTACATATTCCTACCTTGCTGCTTTATTTGTTTGTGCTATTGCTTTGGTTGGCTTGGTTTCATAGAACAGGAGAGAAAGTCTTACTCTAGTGGCACAAGAAGGAGATGGCAGAAACAATAAAGGCAGAATCATGCTGGATGTGATGCCTATTTCTGCAGAATGTGTAGGATGTATTGCCTGCTTGTTATTGTTTGTTTATTTGTTTGGTTGTTTTGAAAGGGAAAGAGACAAACCAGAGGCAGAAGGAGAAACTAGAAGCAGAAGCAACATAAGAGGTATAATTTTAAGTAGGAGCTAGAAGGAGCAAAACAAAAATAGAAGCAGAATATATAGGCTGCTGCTAGATACTGTTACCATGGATGGATGTATTGCCTATTTATTATTGCTTGTTGTTTGGTTTTGTTGAAAGGGCAGGAGGGAAAAAAACTAGAGGTAGAAGTAGCACAAGTGGTAGAATTTTTGGAAGGAGCTAGAAGGAGCCAAATCAAAATAGCAGCAAGATTAAAGTAGAATCTATGCAGGCTGCTGCAAGTTACTATTACTATTATGCTGTTGTTTTTTTATTTAGTGGGAAGGTTTGAATAAATAGAAGAAATGCTTTATGATGAAGGCCACTGCTGAATATAACAGCAAAAAAGACAACAGGAGAATCCAAATAGGTAGAGTGGTTTTTAAAAGGCAGGAAGGCAAAATGTTCAGCATGCAAGGAAGAGTTATAAGGAATAACAGAAGTTGAAGCTTAGAGAATTTAAAAAAGAAATAGAGCTAGATTTCAGACAAAATAGGACGAGCAGGACGGGTAGGACTTAATTTACTATAAATGGCTCATAGCCTATATGCTTGTAATCATTCTTTATTTATTGAGATCAGAGGGTGTAAAAGGGTAAATGGTAGTATTTTAGCATGTACCAATGGCATTCCTCCACAAAAAGAGAGGGGTATAATAATAAAACAAAGTTTTTTTAAAAAAATAATAAGTATAATTAGAAGAATAAGAAGAATAAGAATAATAAGACAAAAAATAAAAAATAAGAAAAGAAGAATAAAAGAATAAAAGAAAAAAAAAGAATAAGAAGAAAAAGAAGAAAAGAATAAAAGAATAAAGAATAAGAAGAATAATATAATAATAAATAATAATAAGAATAATAAGAATAAGAAGAATAACAAGATTTAGAAGAATAACGAGAATAAGAAGAATAACAAGAATAAGAATAATAAGTAGAATAAGAAATTACAAGAATAAGAAGAGTAACAATAATAAGAAGAATAATAAGAATAATAAGAATAAGAAGAATAAAAGAATAAAAGAATAACAAGAATAAGAAGAATAACAAGAATAAAAATTATAAGTAGAATAAGAAGAATAAGTAGAATAAGAAGAATAAGAAGACTAAGAAGACTAAAAAGATAAATAAGAATAAGAAGAATAAAAAATAAAAAAGAATAAGAAGAATAAGAATAAGAATAAGAATTAAAAGAATAAAAGAATAAGAATTATAATAAAGAATAAGAAGAATAAGAAGAATTAAAAAATGATTAAAACTAACCATAATGATTAAACTCTTTTACTGGAATGTTAGGGGTATTGCAAACCCACAATAAAAAAATTAAAAAAATGATAAAATTATATAATTCTTCTCTTATAATGCTTGCTGAACCTATGGTGAATAAGGTTCAAATAGATCATTACAAAGGAGTCCTGGGCTTTGAGAATGCATTTTCTAATAATAATAGTAAAATTTGGGTATTCTGAAAAATAAATTTAATATACATATATTGGAAGAAACGGATCAAATAATCAATTTTAGTCTAGATAATGCCCAAGATGAAGTAATCTCGGTAGTATATGCTAAATATACTAAAGAAGGTAGAAAGGAGCTTTGGAATAGTATGGCCAAAATATCAAGTTTAAACAAACCATGGATAATAGGAGGTGATTTTAACATAATAAGAAAGGCCAGTGAGAAAAAAGGAGGTAATTCCCCCAGCACTAGTGCCATTTCACACTTTAATGAGGCTATATCAAAGGCCAGTCTGATGGAAGCTATCTTTTTAGGCCCACAATATACCTGTGCAATAACAGGAAAAACAAAGGCACTATATGGGCAAGACTAGATAGAGTTTTATACAATGTGAAATGGTTAGAAAGTTATGGATCTACGCTGTGAGACATTTAAATAGAACATGCTCGGATCACAATCATTGTTAATTACCTTAGAGCAGACCAAATTCTTGAGTAAACCTTTTAAATTTCAGAATGCTTGGTGCTTGCATCATACATTCATAAATATGGTTAAAGTGTCTTGGTCTTGGAAGTCTCAAGTAATCCGGCACAAGTCTGGAATATGAAACTAAATAGATTAAAAAAAACATCTAAAGATATGGAATAGAGATATATTTGGTAATATAAACAAAAATATAATAGAAGCAGAAAAAAAAGCTTAAAAATTAGAGATAGAACATGAAATATCTCAAGATAAAGAGAGTAGAGAAGCACTTAGTAAATCCCAAGCTGAACTAAAATTAAAACTCCTCATGGAGGAAATTTTTTGGAAACAAAAAGCTAAAATAAAATGGCTAAAAGAAGGAGATAAAAACACAAAATTTTTTCAAAGAGCAGCTAAAATAAGAATACGGAAACAAAGAATAAAAGGTATAAAAAATAGTATTAATGCCTGGATAGATGATAACATAGAAATTAAAAAGCATTTTGATGAATACTTTGAAAATCAATTTATACGGGATACATCCTTGAGAGGTGTTGAACTTATACATAAAATAGACTGTAATATTACCAGAGAAGAGAATGATGCCCTTATTAAATTCCCAGATGAAGAAGAGCTTAAAACGGTTGTTTTCAGCCTGGACCCAAATAGTGCCCAGGCCCAGACGGATGAAACAATGAGTTCTACCAAAAATACTGGATTATCATAAAATCTGACCTTCTCAATGCCATTTATTGGATTTTTAATAGAGCATAAATAGGCAAGAAATTGAGTAATACATATATGGTGCTTATTCCCAAGACAGACAATCCACAAAAGGCTGATGATTTCAGACCTATAAGTTTATGTAATTCTATTTATAAGATCCTGTCTAAATTATCGCAAAACAGATTAACTTATGTCCTTCCTAAAATTATTTCAAAAGAGCAATCAGGCTTCATGAAAAATAGGCTTATAATGGAAAATATTTGCTTAGCTAAAGAGATAATTAAAGATATAGGCAAAAAAGTTAGAGGACATAATGTATTAATAAAATTAGACTTATCTAAAGCTTTCGATAAAGTAGAATGGAATGTCCTGTGTTTCACCATGAGAAAGATGAGTTTCTCGGAGACCTGGATAGACTTGATATACAGATGTATATCAAGCTCATGGATTAAAATTCTAGTAAACGGGGAGCTAGGAAAAGATATTAAGCCGCTTAGAGGACTAAGACAAGTGACCCTCTTTCTCCCTCACTCTTTAATATTTATTTAGAGCTCTTTATTGTCAATCTCAAAGACAAAATTTGCACAGGTGAAATAGGCACCTTCAGCCAACCGAAAGGTACTTCCCTGGTGAGTTGTCTTGCATATGCAGATGATGTGGTAATCTTCACTAATGGTAGCGCTAGATCCCTTCAAAACCTGATGAGTTTGTTGAGAGTAATGGAGGAAGAAACGTGTCAAAAAATAAACAGCAAAAAGTGTCATTTTATGATAGCGAAAAAAGCTCCTATGAGTTTAGGACATATAGTACAGAGTAATAGGTTTTCGCAGAAAAAAGGAGCAATTCAATATCTGGGATGCCCTTTATATGTTGGAAAAGTTAAGTCAGAATACTTTGAATTCTTACTCGAAAAGATCAAAAATAAAATTGCAGGATGGAAAGTTGAAATGCTATCTATGAGTGGCAGGAGGATAACCTTAATCACACATGTACTTCAAAGCATAGTCATGCAAAACCTAATGATCACTCAATTACCAGCCCTTGATAAAAAAAGAATTGAAAAAGAAATGGCTTGTTTTCTGTGGGGGACATATAAAGTAAAAGTAAGCTTCACTGGAAAAAATGGAAAGTCTCTGTTTTCCAAAACAGAAGCAGGGCTGGGTTTTATAGATTTGAATGATCTCGCTAAAGCTTGGGCTTGTAAAAGATGGTGGAGGCTTAAAGAAAATAATAGTTTATGGGCAGAATTTATAAGAGCCAAATATTGCAAAGATGGGGATACGAACACAGAAATAAAAAAGAGTAGAGCTTCACAAGTGTGGATGCAAATGCTTAAACAAAGGAAGATAGTAGAAAAATATTCTAAGCTCACTAAAAGTGGCTGGAAATGGACATTTAGTGTAGATGGAAAATTCTCTATCAAAACCATCAAAGATAAAGTGAGAAGTAGAAAGGAAGAGCTTTCACTATTTAAATGGACCTGGAATAATGATAACTCTCAAAAAATTAAAACTAACACATGGAAAGTTCTCTCTAATATTATTCCAATAGATGTAAATATAAAAAAGAAAGGTATTCAACTTCCTCTAGGTGTGAATGTTGTTTTCAAGAAAATGAATCGATAGATCATTTATTTTTACATGGAAAGATAGCTTTAGAAATTTGGAGAAGATTAGAATTAGAAATGGGTATAAAGCACGAATGCATCCCTCTTAGAAATAGACTTCAAAAATGGTATATAGCGTACACGAGAAACTCTTTACAAAAATGGGTTAAAAATAATATACCTCATATTGCTATTTGGTGCATATGGAAGGCTAGGAATAACAGTATTAATGAAGGTGAGAGAATGTCGGCGGAAGACATCTGGAAAGCTATAAAGAGAGAATTAATAAGTACTTCAGAAGCTTGCCCGATAACAGTCCAGACTAATTTTCTAAATAATGATATTTTAAATTTTGGAATCTTACGGTTACTAAGAAAAGATCACAAAAAATATAGGAGTTAAGTGGGAAAAACGACCATTATAGGCTCTCCTTAAATACCGATGGTAGTTTTGATAGAAATATAGGCTTAGCAGGAGGAGGAGAGTGATTAGAAATTCTAGAGGTCACCTCATTTTTGCCTTTTCAAGGAGTTACAAAGCCTCTTCTGCACTTCATGCAGAAATCTTAGCATTAAGAGATGGTTTGAGGGCCTGTCTCTCTAGAGGACTAAGAAAATAGACATTCAGTCGGACTCTAAAATTGTGGTAGATATGATAAATAAAAAAAAGACTTTATGGAAATACAAGATGAATTAGAAGAGATCGGCCATCTAGCCTTAACGTTAAACACTTTTATCAAATCATATATACAGGAAGCAAATCTTTAGCTGATAAACTGGCTAAAGAAGGGAAAAATAATAAACATGGAGAATATATAAAGATTTGATCTGATAGATACAAGGGTATAATAAGAATGGATAAGATGGAATATCCATATATTCGAATAATTAAAGTATAGCCTTAACCTGGATATCCACCCTGGTCCTGTGGGTGGACTAAAGGGTTTAGATATATGTGGCTATAAGTATTGTACTAGTGTGTGTTTTGCAGTTTAATAGATCCAGGTACAGCAAGAAAAAAAAGAAAAAAAGCAACAGCAGTAATGGACTTGGAAGAAGGAATGTGCACAAGTGGATTGCGTGAATAGGACTATGTTGTCCTTGTTTTTTCTTGTTTTTCTCTTTGTTAAACATGCAAGGTGGAGGAAGGCAATAATAGAGCTGATAAAAAGATGGCTGCTGGATGTTTATACTACTGTTTGTTTGTTTGTTTTTGTGCGTGTTTTCTGTTTGATTTGTGTCTGTTATAAAAAAAATTTGTCCTCTAAAGGAGAACTCAATAAGGAAAGGCTGTTGTGTATGGAAGCTGGAAAAAAGGAGAAAGCAATGAGACACTCATGCGATCAAAATGCTTATTCAAGAGGGTAAGAAATAACCTGGAAATTGTAGAATTATCTTTTTGGCAGAATTAAAGTCTGAAACCTAAAGACCAGAATTGTTGAAGCATTCTGTTGAGTATGTAAAAAGGATTGCATGCCCTGTATAGCGGTTTTTAGAGCTTTATTGGGCTAGTGAATTAAAGCTGAATGGACAGCATATAAGATTTGAAAAGATCCAGAATAGAAGACATGATGATACAACCACTGGAATAACTCCACGCAAACAGCAATCTTCAGCAAATTTAATAAAGAGCAAATATCAAAAATGCATTGAAAGCTTATCTTTGATTTTGTTTTATTTTGTTTGTAGATTAAAGGATGGGTGTAAAAGGGGAAAGGGTAGAGTATAGTTTGTAAAAATGGTATTCCTCCGCCAAAGAGAGGGCTTTGATTATAATAAAAAAATTTTCAAAAAAAAAAAAGAAATAAGAAGAAAACAAGAAAAAAAAGAAAAGATTAATAAAATATAAAAGAATAAAAAGATTAAGAAGAATAAGTAGAATAAGTAGATAATCTGCTAATTTTGGGGAAGAAGAAGCCATTAGTAATCGCGTCTTGAAGGGAATGGATTTTTTAGATAATATGAAATCATTTTTCTCATTTATTAAAAGTACCCCACTCCTATTTCTTCTTCTTCTGAAATGCACGTGAAAAGTATCGAGGAACCCTCGATACTCTTCTATACTGAAGATATTCATAAGCTCACTAAGACTCATAAACACATGGTTGGTGGGGAAGTTCTCTCACGACCACGCACTGATGATTATGTGCATTTTTCGACTCTCTGAAGCTCAAGGCGCTGATAAAAATAGGAGTTATCGATGCTAAATACGTATTGTTACAACTCCTCACAGAGGATGACTTCTATCGTTTATCATTGAAGGGCGTCTGCTATATCATGGGTTATCCCATGAGAACAGTCAAATGGACTCCCAATTTTAACACTAGGGAGGAGTCAGCATTGGCCACAGAATGGTTTCTATTTTTTATGCTACCGATATATTTTTATGATAAATTTTCTATCTACTCCACAAGCACACTAGGAACTCATCTTACTCTACTCGGCGGAGCCATAGCTACACTATCCAAACCTAGTGTGGCGAGGTCTATATAGAAACAGACCTACAGAAGCAGCCACCTAACCACATATGGATTGGTGACAGGAAGGAAGAGGCTTCTGGCAATAGGTTATTCTAGAAAACATTCCCTCCTTTTATTATTTTTGCATGAAAATGGGGCATAACATGCATAAATGTATAATGTATAAAAGAAAATAGGAAAAATCACAGAGAATGAAAGAGAGGAAAATGGAGACTGGAAGGGGCAAAGAAATAGTGAAATATCAAAAAAACCCTCCCAAACCCTTCAAATTGCAATTCAATATAATGAGATAGAAGACAAGATAACTATAAATGAAAAAACTAGTAATGAAGAGGAAATCAGGGCAGCAGAAATTGCAGAGGAAAATAAAAGGTAAGAAAAGATGAGGAAAATAGAATAGCTCACTAAAAAACAAAAGTACAAATGAAAAACAAGGAGGAAATATTTAAAAGATGGTTAGTAGCTATAGAGGGTTATTTAAAAGAGGAAATAGTGGTAAGAAGTTCCATAATCCTCAACAGAAATGAGGAAGAAAAAGGACAGAATAAGAGGTACTTTAATGATGACATAAATATAGATAAATATAAATAAGGAATGGGAAATCGAGAATGGACATATAGAGGAATAAAGATAATGGCAATATAATTAGGAAGGGGATGGAAAGGTGAGAGAGGAGGAAACTCAAGCTATATAAAAAAATCAAGAAATATAAAAAAATCAAGAAATACAAAAAAAAACTTAAACAGAACATATGATTCTAAATGCACAAATAGTGCATAGTCAAAATCCACTAGTAATGTATAAATTCATAATCTAGAATATAAGGGAAGTTGCAAACCTCCCCTTAAGAAATTGATTAAAAAAATGATATATATGTATAACACTTCATTAATTATATAAATTGAACTAATGGTGGATATAAATCATTTAGAAACATATAAAAAGACCGTAGGATTAGAACATGCATTTGCTAATAATAACGGAAAGATATGGGTAATGTAGTGGAGTAATAAATTTATTCACATAGAAAAAGAAACAGAACAACTAATAAACTTCAGTCTAAGATGAAAGAAATAATTACAATAGTATATGCTAATAATAAGATGAAAGAAAGAAAAGTATTATGGGATGAAATGAAGAATATAGCGATTAATGATATCTCTTGGATAATAGGCAGAGACTTTAATATTGTGAGATTCGCCAAAGAAAAGAAAGGAGGTAGACCTCCAAACCCGTGGGCTATCTCTCACTTTAACGAAATCATAAATAAAATGAATTTGATAAAGGTTAATTTTCTAGGCTCTCAATTTACATGGTGTAATAACCGATATAAAAAGGGCATCATGTGGGCAAGATTAGATAGAGTCTTTTATAATATTAAATGGTTAGATTGATTTGGTTCGACTGAGGTGAAACACCTAAATAGAATGCTAGACTAATTATGATAAAAAACATAACACATACTAATAAAGCCTTCAAATTTCGAATACATGGTGTTTACAACATGGCTTCTTGGCCATAGTAAGCAAATCATGGAACAAAGTAACTTCAGGAACTCCCATCCAATGCTTAAACTCAAAGCTTAGTAGATTAAAATTGAGTTAAAAAGATGGAACAAGAAGATATTTGGAGATAAAAATAGAAACATAAGAGAAGCAGAGGATTTAGTCATAAAAAGAAATCAGGAATTTGAAAGAGATCAAAATAGTAATACTGGAAGTGCCCTCAGTCAAGCTCAAGCCCGACTAAAATTAAAACTTTTAATGGAAGAAGCATTTTGGAAATATAAAGCCAAAATAAAATTGCTAAAAGAAGAAAAAAAATACTAAATTCTTTCAGAAACTAACAAAACTCAAAGAGCTAAAACATAGAATAAACGGTATAAAATGGTAAAGAATAATGGCTTAGCCAAGAAACTGAAATGCAAAGATATTTTGCTAAATTTTTTGAAAAGAAACTGGGTGAAAATAGCAATCACAAAGGAGATACTTCTGATTGTGAACCTTAAAGATAAGATGAAAAAAGGAAAGATAGATATGTTTAGGCAACCACAAAACATGCCTATGGTAGGCTACTTAGCATATGTAGATGATATAATGATCTTCCCAAATAGAGATGGTAGATCGATGCATAATTTGATGGAGCTATTAAGATGTATGGAAGAAGAAATAGGCCAATAGTTAAATAAAAGAAAAAGTCAATATATGGTGGCTTCAAAATCCCCTCCCACATTAATTCATAGAATTAAATACATTATGGATTTCTCCCACAAAAAAAGGACAAATAATTTATTTGGGTTGCCTAGTCTATGAAGGTAGACTAAAGATAGAATACTTGGACTTTTTAATGGTGAATATAAAAAAAAATATTAGGATGGAAGGAGGAAACCTTAAACATGAGAGGAAGAATCACATTATTTGCCCTTGTGCTGCAAAGTTCTGTAATGCATTATATAATAATAACTCTATGCCCAAAAAATTTGTTAAGAATATAGGAAAAAAGTTTGCTACTTTTTATGGGGTAAAAAAGAGGGTAAATATAAAATGCACTAGAAGAAATGAAATGATTTATGCTTTCTTGTACAAAGAGGCTGGATTGGGATTACTAAGAATAGTGAGCTAGCCAAGTCATGGGATAGCAAAAGGTGGTGGAGGCTCAAAAAAAATATCAGCTAATGGGCTGAATTTATGAGAGCTAAATACTACATAAATGATAATCCATTTTAGAAAATAACTGAAGCATGAAATCATAGGTTTGGGTGCAAATGCTCAAACAAAGAGACTTAATGGAAAAATATTCTAAACTTACCTGACATGGTTGGATATGGATGATAAATCTGGATGGAGAATTCTCACTCAAATTAGTGAAACCCATAATAAGAAAAAAGAAAGAAGAATAATCTTTATTTAGTTGGATCTGGAATAATGATAACCTACAAAAAATTAAAATATTCATGTGGAAGGTGCTTTTAAATATTCTACCTATAAATTCTAATATAAAAAAAGGGTATACAGTTGGCCTCCAGGTGTGAATGTTGTTTAAGTGAGACTGAAACCTTAGACCATATCCTATCATTAGGTAGGGTGGCAGCTAAAATATGGAAAAGATTAGAATCAGAAATGCATTTAAAACATGCACATCACTCACTAAAAATGCGGCTTCAAAAATGGAGCAAAGCTCACACGTCTAGTAGTTCTCAGAAATGGATTAAAAATAATGTCCCCCTAATAGCTATCTAATGCATCTAGAGGCTAGAAATAAAAAGGTTCGAGGGGTAGAGCATGTCAATTTAATATATCTGGAGGGATGTAAAAGAAGAAACCAGAAAAATATCTAAAGCATATCCTTTAAAAATACAAAGAACAGACTTAGAAAAAGACACCTTGAATTTTTGGAATTTAAAAGTGAATCAGCTAAAATAGTTTAAGTCGATAAGTATAAAATGGGAAAACCCTACGAAAGATAGGTTTGTGCTGAACACAGATGGTAGCTTATATAGAGATATTGGAGTAAGAGGAGGAGGTGGTGTTATTAGAAATTCTGAATGAAAGCTAATTCTAGCTTTCACAAGGAATTTTCAAGCTTCATCAGCACTGCATACAGAAATTTTAGCACAAAAAGATGGAATGAGACTTTTCAAAAAAATTAGAAATTAATCACCTAGACATCCAAATAGACTCGAACATAGTGGTAAACTTAGTTAATAAAAATATAGTAAGATGGAAATACGAGGAAGAAATGGAAGAAATATTACAAGTAATCAACACATTAGATTTCACTATAAAACACATATTTAGAGAGGCTAATTCTTTAGTAGATAAGCTAGCTAAAGAAGGAAGAACAAGAGGAAACGAAGAATATAAGGAAGAGAATCTTCCGGACAAATACACATGTATTGTAAAAATGGATAGTAAGGAGTATCCTTACATCAAAAAATAAAATTATAGTAGTAAAGAACTAGAAGCAAAACAGTAAGAAAAGACTAGAAACATAGACTATCATATATATTTTTGGATTTCTAAGTTATTCTTGCAGGTACAAGTCCATTTAAGCTGCCTGTTCACAAGATGAAGACATGGAGTAGAGCATACTTTTAGAAAAATAAATCTAGAATGAGTGTATCTGAAAAGGCAGGAAAAGGTTTTGATGATCCAAGTGTCACCATGGTCTAGAGGGGTGACAAAAAGTGTTGGTTTGTTAATTTTTTTTGTAGGGTAGAGGAGAAGAGAAGACAACATATCATGGAGGGGAATATAGCAGACTCGGAGCAGAATTATGGTTTTTGGGTGTTTGTGTGTATGAATTTGTGGCCATGTTTCTGATTGAGAGAGGATCTATGATGTGTCTGTAAAGGGTTTAAAGGGCAAAGGGATATAGCAGAATAGACAAGTTAGGGGTATGGTTTGTTCTTTTGTAGGGTTGTTTTCAGAGGAGGAGGAGTAATATGAAGCAAAAATAGAAGCTCGGGGAGGTTCTGTCCGCCATAGTTAGTGGGATAATGCAGGACCAGATTACTGAATATCAGGCTAAATAAGTCAAGGTAGTTTAAATTTAACTTATACTTGATTATTTCTATGCTAATATTGTAGGGATATAGTACAAAGATACATGATAAAATGGGCTGGATTAATCAGTAGAAGTAGGGATCTCAAACACAAAAAATTTGTTCAAATGAGGGGCTGCGACAATTGCTTTTAGTTCCACTGATCGATATCAAAAAGCATGACAAGCCTCAAAGAGGAGACCACCAATCAAAATAAGACATAATAGTAAAATGTAGGGATAGCAAGTAAAAATCAGAACTGAAAAATCAGAGGGGGCATGAGGCTGGAGGGAGATTTGTAGTCTATATATGTTTGTGGCATTGATTATTTGTTGTTGTGTAGGGGATAGAATAATAGAAAAATTAGTTTCAAAAGAGTTAGAACGAGACAAATATCAACACAGAAAGCATCCACAATGAAAATTCAGTCTCCCTAGTCCTGAGGGGGGATTATAAAGAAAAGAAAAGAGCTAGGCCGGATATGGAGGACATGTTTTTTGCTTGTGTTTTTGTCGGTTGCTATCTTTTGGTTTAGGCACAGGTCAACTAAGGCAGAAAATAAAATGGTGAAAGTGGAGATGGAGGGCTGTTGATTTGGGTGTCTGTTATGGCTTAATTGGAGTAGTCAAGTCTGTCAAGCTGACTATGTTGACTATAATGGTAACAGAGTCAGAATCTATGATGATTAGGTAATGTGTAAGAGTCTGTATTTATTTTCAGTAGGTGCGTGTCTGTTAAGATGTCGGTAATGTTTGTTGAGGCTGCATAAAAGTCAAGTAGATTCTGCCTTTTATGACAAAATAGGTATTGTTTTGATGTTGTCTGTAATGTTGGTAAGGGTAGTGTCTGTAAAGGTGGCTGTTATGGGTCAGTAAGGTGAGTTAGATATGAGGAGTGACATGATGAGCCTTGGAACAAAGCATCTCAGCAGGAGTAAATGGGCAGACAATCATAAAGATGAGCAACATAGAGCTAGGAGGACAACAACAAACAGACAATTGGAGCTGGAAAAGTAGTAACTAGTTATAAAGGTGATCAAAAGTAGGACTGCATAATCAGAATATGGTCTAATAGAAAGTCCATATTTAAAAACAAAAGGTGGCTTAGAAGGCCAACATAGAGAGCTGAATAATGAAGGAAACTCTAGAATTGTTTCATTCATATTTTATGTATTGTAATTTCAAGTAAGGGGTGTAAGAGGGTTAAGGGTAGTATGTAGTTTGTAAAAATAGTATTCCTTTTCCAAAAGGGAGAGTTATTATAATAATAAAATACCTTTAAAAAAGTAGAATAAGATGATTAAGAAGAATAAGAAGATTAAGAAGAATAAGAAGAATACGAAGAATAAACACAATAAGAAGAATAATAATATTAAAAAAATAAGAATAATAAGATTAAGAAGAATAAGAATAAGAAGGATAAGATGAAAAACAAGAATAAGAAGAATAATAAGAATAATAAGAATAATAAGAATAAGAAGACAAAGAAGAATAAGAAGAATAAGAAGAATAAGAAGAATAAATAAAAAATAAGAAGAATTAAAGAAAAAGAAGAATTAGAAGAATAAGAAATAAGAAGAATAAGAAGACTAAGAATGTTAAAGAATAAAACTAAGAATGTTAAGAATAATAATAAAATTAAGAAGAATAAGAAAATAAGAAAAAAAAAAAAAAAAAAAAAAAAAAAAAAAAAAAAAAAAAAAAAAAAAAAAAAAAAAAAGATTAAGAAGAATACAAAAATAAGAATATAAAAAGAATAAGAAGAAACGTAGATTAAGAAGAATAAGAAGAGTAGATAAAAAGAATCAAAGAATAAGAAGGTTAAAAGAATAAATAATAAAAATAGAATACAATGAAAAAGAAGAATAAGAATAAATAGAATACATGAAAAAGAAGAATAATAAGAATATGAAGAAAAAGATGATTAATCAGAATAATCAGAATAAGAATAATAATAATGAGAATAATAAAAAGAATAAGAAGAATAAAAAAAATAAGAAGAAAAAGAAGAATATGAAGGATATGAAGAATTTAAAGAATAAGAAAAATAAGGAGAATAAGGAGAATAGGAGAATAGAAGAGAAAATAAGATATAAGAAGAATAAGAAAATAAGAAAAATAAGAAATATAAGAAGAATATGAAGAATAAAAAGAATAATAAGAATAAGAATTATAAAAAAGAATAATAAGAATAATAAGAATAAGATAAGAATAAGAAGACTAAAAAGAATAAGAATATAAGAATAATAAGAATTAGAAAGAATAAGAAGAAAGGTAGGGTGATGAGGGCCTTCACGATGAGAGGTGAAGCCTTCTCACCCTTGCATGCAGAAATCATGGCCTTGCATAAGGAAATGTAGGTCTCCAAAGAAAATGATTTTTGAAATATTCAAGTACAAGTAGACTCAAGCTTGTTAGTGGACCTTGTGCTAAGTAAAATAAAATTATAGAGACATGAGGAAGAGATTAACATAATTAAAAAATTAATAATTGAATTAAAAGGAGGAATATTGCATATATTTAGGGAAGCAAATGCATTGGCAGATAAATTAGCAGAAAAAGGTAGGAGGAAAGGGGATAATGAGTTTGAAGGGAATGAAATCCCTGATAGGCTAAAAGGCTTATTATACTTAGAAAATAGGTTTTCAATATATTGAATTAAAAAGATTAAAGATTAGGATTATTTAAGTTAGAAGACAAGGGGTCCATGGAATTTGAATTAAACTTATTTATTTTAATTTAAATAAATTTTGCTTGTGGAACTTGTTTTGCAGTCTTAAGCATATCACAGGCGAAGGTCTTGAATGCATGAATCATCCTAGTCTTGAGGTGGGACTAAAATGAAGCAGGCTAGATTAAACTGGTTATGCTGTGTATTTTTTTGTGGTTTGCTGTTGTTTTATTAGATATAGGTTTAGTAGTATCTTGGAGTGGAGGATGCTACAATCAGCCAAAGGGGAAAAGAATGCTAAAGAGGGTGTGAGGAGCTGTGTGTGTATTTGTTTGGGAATATTGATTGCGGAGTTGTGTGTGTGTATATTGTTTGTAATAATGAGTCGGCATTCTAGAAGTTTGTGTTATGCATCTTGAATGGATGTAGGTATGGGAGTCTGTTATATTGGGAGTCAGTTTGTGTAATGTGTCGATAGGGGAGTTGAAAATGGGTCTGTAATGGGTGTGGGGAGGGACGTTTGTAGGAAGACTGTTTGGTTTCTCATGTTGCAGGTCAGTGGAGCATCTAAAGCTGTAGTAAAGCTTGCGAAGGAGAAGGGTTTAGGCAGAGCCTGGCATGATTCGAAAGCATGCTGAACCATAGCTCGGGGGGGGGGGGGGGGGGGGGGGGGGGGGGGGGGGTTGATGAGAACTAGCTCGTTGATAATATAGGCTTGATAAAGGATGGAAGGGAAATGATCCAACCAAGGTGGCTAGAATTTCAATTAGAGCCTAAGGCCAGACTAGTTATGATACGGCAGGGGATCCAAGGTCATAAAAAAGATTACTATTGAATTGCAAAAAATTTATATTTAAATAAGTGCTACAATTTCGGTTTTTTTAATTGTAGATTAAGGAGTATGCAAGGTGTAAGAGGGTAAGGGTAGTATTAGTTTGTAACAATATTTCTCCGCCAAAAGAGAGGGTCATAATAATAAAAAAAACTTTCCAAAAAAAGAAGAATGAGAAGAATAAAAAAACTAGGAAGATTAAGAAAAATAAGAAGAATAATAACAATAACAAGAATAAGAAGAATAAGATGAATAACAAGATTAATAATAAGAATAATAAGAAGAATAAAAAGAATAAGAATAATGAGAAGAATAAAGAATAAGAATAATGAGAAGAATAAGAATAATTAGAAGAATAAGAATAATAAAAAGAATAAGAATAATAGAAGAATAAGAAAAATAAAAGAATAAGAAAATAAGAAAAATAAGAAAATAAGAAGAATTAGAAGAATAAGAATAAAAAAAGAATTAGAAGAATGAGAAGTATAAGAAGAATAAGAAGAATAAATAATAAATATAATAAAATAATAATGAAATAATATAGAAGAATATAGAAGAATAAGAAGAATAAGAAAATAAAAAACTAAGAAGAATATGAAGAATAAGAAGAATAAGATGAATAAAAAGAAAGAAGAAAGAAGACTAAGAAGATTAAGAAAAATAAGAAGAATAAAAGAAAATAAACAATAACAAGAATAAAAGAATAAAATGAATAACAAGATTAATAAGAATGAGAATAATAAGAATAATAAAAAGAATAAGATAAAAATAATAAGAATAATAAAAAGAATAAGAACAATTAGAAAATAAGAAGATTAATATGAATAAGATGAAAAAAAGAAAAAGAAGAATACTAAGTATGTCAAATAAGAATTTCTGAAAACTTCCAGCTCCAAGAACTAGAGAGAGAAAGTGGGAATTTTACATAGAGAAAGCTTCAATTTGTGGAGCACTTGTCAGTTCATAAAATTAAAGCTGAAAAATTTTGGAAACGCTATCAACTTTAGAGAGAGAAAATCTCAATTTCTAGAGAGAGAAAATCACCATTTCTGCTCAAATCAAGCACCATTCAAGTGGAAAATGGAGCAAAGAGACTTATTATCAAATAAAAAGTCCTTTGCTTCAATATTGAAGGAACCCACACCTCCTCTTCCTTCGTTCGAAAAAATAAATAAAAACTCTGTAGTTATCTTCTCCACGGAAGAGATACAGAGGCTCATAGAGCCATTTGAACACACGCTTATTGGGAAATTCTCGCATGGCAGACCGCGAGCACAAGAACTACACGCATTTATTTCTTTGTTGAAGTTTAAGGGGATGGTGAAGTTCACGGATTTTGATGCGAAACACGTTATCTTGTAGTGCTACATGGAGGATGATTTTCAAAGGTTATGGCTAAGAAGACTATGGCAGGTAAATGGTTTTCCTATGCGTATTTTGAAGTGGACTAAAAACTTAATCCACAGGAAGAACCTCCCATTGCCCCGGTATGGTTTTCTCTCCCCAATCTACCATTGTTTCTATATAGTAAGCATGCATTGTATGTGATTTCTTCTTGCTTGGGGAAGCCGATGCTTCAGGATGAGGCAACAGCCTCTATGACTAGGCCAAACAATGCCTGAGTATGTGTGGAGTGCAATTTGCTTACACACCCACAAAATATGCATATGCAGTGGAGAAGGTGAATTGAGAGAGGGGTTCTGGCAAACTGTAATACCAGAACCTAACATTTTACTACCTAGCATGTAAAAGGCTAGGACATGATATGGGTGAGTGCAGGCTGGAGGTAGAATAGAAGGGGCAGGAGGGTAGAGGAAGAAAGAGATGGATTAGGAAGGAAGAAGGAAAACAAAAGGAGAGTTATAAAGAGAAGCAGGAGGGAGGATAATTGCACACGACTTTAGTAATAGAGGAAGGCCAAGATAGGAGTAATGAGGAGAGAAAATCAATAGAAAAGGGACGAAGTAACAGAAATATAGGGGCAGAATTAGATGTAGGAAAATAGGGGGGAGAGGAGAGTGAAAAAGATGAAGGTTGGGTGGAAGTAAAAAGAAAAAGAAAAGGGGGAAAAAGGTTTAAATCAAGGAGGGTTTTAAAGGAGAACTCGAAGGATCTCAGCTGGATGGATGAGGATCTTCTGGACTTTCCAGAAAGACTCGGATGTGTAAGCTGCCCTCCACTAGGAAGGGAAGAAGGGAATAGGGAGGGAGAAATTAGTAAGTTAAAAGATGATTTAGAAATGTATAAAGAAGATATGGAAAAGCTCACGAGGGTTCAAGCCATGGAAGCCATAAAACAAATGGCTATGCAACTAGGACAGCAGGTAGGATATAAAAAAATTATGCAAATTACTCCTAACGTATACAAGTCCACAAGGAATAGAAAGAAACATCTAAATAATACGTATGAGTCTAAGTGTACAACAAGAGCTCAAGCAAAGTCAGGATTCAATGGATAGATGTCTTTATTGGAACATTAGGGGGGTGGCAAATAATCCTTCAATAAATAGATTAAAACTATTAATAAAAGCTCATAAAATACCCCTAGTAATTATAGCGGAACCAATGGTTCAGAAAGAACAATTAACAAAGTATAGTGAATTATTAGGAGTTAATAATGCATATGCTAACACAAATATAAGCTTTGGATTATGTGGCATAACTATATAAATATTGTAATAATAAAAGACACAGATAAGTAGTTCACTTTAAAACAAATCAAGATTCAGATGCAATAATCTCAGTAGTTTTTGCTAAAAATGCTAAAAAAGATAGATTTGAATTATGGAAAGAGATGCAAGAAATAACTAAAAAAGATACACCATGAATTATAGAAAAGATTTTAATATAATTAGAAGTGAGAAGGAAAAGAGAGGAGGAAAAACTCTAGATAAAGTTGCTATAACACAATTTAATAATACAATTGTGAATGCTAATCTTATGGAAGTAGATTTTACAGGATCAAGATATACTTGTGCAATAACTGGCAAAAAGAGGAGCAATCTGGGCAAGATTAGATAGAGTCCTGTGTAATGCAAAGTGGATAGCCTCTCAAGGAGCCACATGGCTGAGACACTTAAACAGGACCTGTTCAGATCATAGCCCTTTGCTCATAACAAGCCATAAGAATCAGTGCATGATAAGTAGTTTTAAATTTCAAAATATGTGGGCAAAGCACACAGAATTTGAAAATGTGGTGAAAGAGTCCTGGACAAAGCCAGCAATAGGAAAGCCTATGCAGGCTCTATCGCTTAAGTTACATAGATTAAAAATAGCTTTAAAATCATGGAATAAAGAGGTTTTTGGAAACATAAACCAAAAAATAAAGGAGATGGAGGAGGAAGTGGAAAAATTAGAATTAGGATATGAGAATACTCAAAATGAAGATATCAAAATAGAACTAAGTAAAGCTACAGGCAAACTGAGACTAAGATTACATATGGAAATTTTTTGGAAACAGCGAGCAAAGATTAAATGACTTAAAAATGGAGATAAAAATACAAAATTTTTTCAAAATGTGAGTAAAATTAAAGCTAACAAAAACAAAATAAAAGGTATACAAAACAAAGAAGGAACTTGGGAAGAGAATGAAGAGAAAATTGGAACCCTCTTTGAGGATTTCTTTAAATCTCATTTATGCGACAGAGGGAAACATGAAAGGATTCTTTAATGAATGAAATTAAAGCTACTATTACTAACAAACAAAACAATAAATGGTCTTGATAAGGACAGTGCATCAGGTCCTGATGGCTGGAATAATTATTTTTTCCAGGTCAGTTGGCATCTGATTAAAAATGATCTCATTACTATAGTTGCAAGTTTCTTTGTAGGTGCGAACATACCCAAGCATGGTGAAATCATTTATTGTATTAATTCCAAAGAAGGAATCACCACAAAATATGAGGATTTTAGGCCTATCAGTCTATGTAATGCTCTCTATAAAATTCTAGCTAAAATATTACAAAATAGGTTAAGTGATATATTACCACATATAATATCTCAAGAACAAATAGGTTTTGTTAAGAATAGGCTACTGATTGAAAATATAAAACTTGCATCAAAATGATTAAGGAATTAGATATAAAAACAAGAGGGAAAAATTTAGTAGTAAAATTGGATTTGTCTAAAGCTTTCGACATGGTGGAATGGGACACACTCTGCTTTGTTATGAGGAAATTCGGGTTCTCTAAAACATGCATAGATCTAATATATAGATGCATATCCAGTGATGGGTAAAAGTTATTGTAAATGAAAAGATAGGAGAGGAGTTTAAGACAAAAAGAAGTTTAAGACAAGGAGACCCGTTGTCTCCTTTATTATTTGATATTTTTTTAGAATTACTGTGTTTTTTAGGTTGTTCCGTACAAGAATGGCGATAGGGAAGATTATTCCATTCAGGCAACTTAATAATACTCCGAGAATAGGTTGTTTAGCTTATGCAGATGACCTTATAATATTCACTAATGCAAGCAGAAAATCACCGAGGAATTTAATGGAGCTTTTACAAGAATTAGAGATAGAAACGAGGCTAATGGTAAATAAAAAAATGTCAGTTTTTGTTAGCAACAAAAACTATAGAAAAAATTGCAAGCAAGATAAAAAGTATCACAGGTTTCATTCAAAATAAAGGGGCGTTAGTGTACTTAGGCTGCCCGATATATGAGGGTAGATTAAAAGAGAAGTATTTAACAATACTTAAAGATAAAATGAGAAAGAAAATAGTAGGCTGGAAG
The DNA here is from genome assembly GCA_029783825.1 of Sapria himalayana. Taxonomy (NCBI): domain Eukaryota; kingdom Viridiplantae; phylum Streptophyta; class Magnoliopsida; order Malpighiales; family Rafflesiaceae; genus Sapria; species Sapria himalayana. The sequence continues at coordinate 30,413 of JAREIK010000246.1, forward strand.
AAAATTTATTGGGATTTGGAGGAAGGATCATGTTAATTACACATGTACTGCATAGTACGTTAGTACATATTTTGTCAGTCATTCACCCTCCTAAGAAATTTGTTAGAAAATTGGAAATGGAGATGGCTAACTTTTTATGGGGTAAAAAAGATGGGAGGCTAAAGCTTCATTGGAAGAACTGGGAAGATATTTGTCAACTAAAAGATGAAATAGGTTTGGGCATTTCTAGTCTTCAAGACATAGCCAGCATGGGGCTGTTAAGGCTGCTGGAGACTAAAAGAAAGTGACAGTCTATGGGAAAAGTATATGAGAGCTAAATATGAAGGGGAAAAAGTCAAGAGCTTGAAGATGCCTCGAAGAATTGGAAAGCAATGGAAAAATAGAAAGAATTAGTGGATTCACACTCAATAATGAAAAAGAGTGGCTGGGGGGGACACTGAATCCACAAGGTAATTTTACTCTAAAATCGTCAAAAGAATTAGTTAGAAGAAAAAAAACCAGTACAAACAATTTTTAAATGGGCATGGAAGGTAGATATTCGGCAAAAAATGTGCTTGCTTGCATGGAAAGCTCTTGTCAATGCCTTACCACTTGATAATAACATTCAAAGAAAAGGCATAACAATGGCTTCTAGATATGACTGCTTTGATGCAGAAGAATCTATTGATCATTTATTCTCGTAAGGAAAATAGCAGTGAATGTCTGGAATGAGCTAGAAGAAATAAATCGGATTAGATCTAAAAAAGAAGGGCTAATAGAAAGAATTAAAAAATGGTAAAGAGAAAATTCACAAAGCCCAATTAGAAACTGGCTAACCCAAAATCTCTCACATGTAGTTATCTGGAGCATATGGAAAGGCCGAAACAAAAGCAGATATGAGGGAATAGGTATGAATTCTATTGAAATAGTAAAAGATATTAGAAAGAAAATAAGTAATATATCTTGTTCAAAGCCTATTAAAGTTGAGAATTGAGGTAAAAATAGAGTAGTAAGAGACACATGGTCACTTCCACTAACAAAATTAAGACTTATAGAGTAAGAAGTATAAAATGGAAGAAGCCCCCTGGGGGCAAGTTATCTCTTAATACTGATGGAAGTTTTAACAGGGATATAGGGGCAGCAGGAGGAGGAGGAGTAATAAGAGATTCTCAAGGAATGATTATAAAAGCATTTACTATATTTGGTAGAGCTTGTTCAACCCTTCACTCGGAAATCAATGCTTTGAAGAAAGGGCTATATGTCTGTAAAGACATGGGATTTAAAAATTTGCTAATTCAGGTTGACCCTAAGTTGATATTGGATTTGGTTTTAAAAGAATAACATTATGGAAGTTTGAAGAGGAGATTGAGATAATAATAAATCTCATTAAAGATCTAAATGCAAATATTTCTCATATATATAGGGAGGCTAATGCACTAGCTGATGGTCTGGCTAGAATAGGAGCGGCCAAAGGAGAAAAAGAATATGACGAGAAAACTATACCTAAAAAATTAAAAGGTTTAGCAACGCTGGATAAGCTTGCATTCCCTTATCTAATAAAAAACAAGGTAATAGGAAAGTAGGCGGGAAACACTAATAAAGTAAACATTAAATTATTGTTATAAAGGTTATCTATTTAGTCTTAAAATATAATTTGAAATTATGTGGCAAGGTGTTGTATAGTTGTCTGTGTAGGGGATGTTTTTTCGCAGGTAAAGAAAGATGCTCAAATAAAGCATAACGGTGATTGAAGCTTAAAGAAAGTGAGGAATTTCTAATGCATTATCTGTTTTAATTTTCTGGATTTTAATAAGGCAGGAGTAGAAAATATTCTGCAGGAGTCTGTAAACATTTAATTTGTCTACCAAGTGTCTGTGTTATTGCTGTTGGGTCTGTATTATAAGAGGTGAGGAGGTGTAGGGGCCAAATGTGAAATATAGATGGAGACATGTAAGCTACTGTTCAGAAATGAGTAAAGTGGAATAACTGCTGCCCAGGAAAAGCATCAGATGGACATTAAAGCTGCCATGCTCAATAAAAAGAAGAGCAAATGATTTGAAAGAATGAAACAGAATGGAGGCATTAAAGATTTCGGGCAGAGATGGATAACAATTCAACCAGGGGAAAAAGGAGTCAACCGCTATAACTATCTTAATTTTCTTTCTGATTGAATGATGCAGGAATGAGTGCCCGAAATAGGAATCACGTATAAAAGCTTGCAGAAAAGTGATAGAAGTTCGGTGGCAAAAGATATAGAGGCTGATTAGTGTTGGCTGCTGAGTGTTTGTCAAGTGTTTGGAGTGTGTAAAGGTAGGTCTAATTTTAACGAATCTGTTGAGTTAGAATGAAGTCTGTCATGTGATTGTAGTCTGTCTAGTGTTTACTGAGGTTGGTGTGTGCAGCAAAGGTCTACTGAGCTTGTTGAGCTAGGCAAGGAAAGGCGGTCTGTAAAGGTAGGTGAGGTAAGTTGTTAAGTTAAAATGAAGTTTGTCTAGTGTTTGTAGAAATATTAGAGTCAAATGTAAAGGTCTGCTGAGTCTGTCAAGTTTGGCAAGGGAGGGTGGTCTGTAATTTGAGGTAGGTGAATAAAGGGTGGTCTGCTGGCAAAATCGAACCCATGAAAAATGCAGTCGGTCCAGTGTACACACACAAGAGTACAATAATTAGAGTCAAATGCAGTCTGTTTGTAGAAATGTTAGAGTACAGTAAGAGGAGGTAAATATAGAGTCTGTCTAATTAGAGTCTCAAGGGGTGAAGGAGGAGCTTACACAAACACAAGAAAAGCTACAACAGGAGCTTAAGCTGTGAAAGATGTATGGTCAAAGGGAAGGCAAAGATGCAAAAGAAAAAGCAAAAGAGGGCTAGAAGAGATACCAAAAAAGATTGTCATTCCAATGATAATATGTCGGCATCAGCCGAAAAATAATAAGGCCACAGAAGCCTAGCACGAAAATCAACCCAGCAAAAGTCTAGCACGAGAATAATGATAAAGAGAATGTTCTAAAAATATATTTAATATTACATAACCATTTTGTTTTATTTAGTTAAGAAAGGGTGTAAAAGGGGCAAGGGTAGAAGTAGGTTGTAAAAATGGTATTCCTTCGCCAAAAGAGAGGGTTATATTAATAATAAAACAAATTTAAAAAAAAGCTTCAATTTGTGGAAGAAAGTTATGGGTTTGAACTAAAAATGGAAGAAATTGATTATCTTGCACATAAAAATTTATTTTCCAACACATATCATTTATCTTCCTGCCTAATAAACAAGCCTCGCGTAAAAATGGTGAGCTCATGATTTTATTCTCCCCAGAAGAAATTTCAAAACCTCTCGAAAGTTCACATACTCCGCTTATTGAGAAATTCTCTCATCGACATTCGTTCATAAATGAAATACGTAAATTCTTTTCCTCACTAAAGCTCAAGGGCATGGTCAAGGTAGGTGCTATGGACAATAAGCATATGCTGCTACAATTTTTTTATAGAGGAGGACCACCTTCACGTGTGGTTGAAGGAACACTAGAAATATACGGGCTTCCTATGAGAACATTCAAATGGACGGAAAAATTTATGCGAAGAAAGAAAGCCCACTCTCACCAGTATGGTTTCTTCTAACTCAACTGCCTATTCACTTCTTTAATAACTGTCTCTCTTCTCCATCTCAAAATTATTGGAATCTTCTATTGATGGATGGAGCCTCTCTGCCACTCTTACTAGACCAGTGTCGCAAGAGTTTGTTGTAACGCCAAAAAAAATACCCTAAAATTTTTTTTTTATAATTTTATTATATATTCAGGAGATAAATTGAGTCAACATGGGGATTTTCTGAAAATTGTTAAATGGATATTAATTTTTATTTGATAAATGATTTAAAAGATTAAACCCGAAATTACCCAAGTGTCAAGGGGCAAAGTGAAAACTTATAAATCTGGACCTAAAGGTCATTTGTGAATATGTTTATGTGTCTAAGAGGTGATATGAAAAATTTGAAGTGAAATAGGAAGGATGTATGGGCTTATATAGCATTTTGGGGATAACTTAAATCCAAATGGGCTTTGTAGGCTAACTAAGGCCTTATATGAGAAGTGATTTAAAGATCAAACTTTAGTCTAAAAGCTCATTAGATCAAAAAAAAGTGTTGGGAGAGAAGAGAGGAGCAAAGAGAGGAAGCTAGGGTTTTGTAGAAGAAATCAAGAGATTTGTGCAAGAACTTACAAGGTTGTTCAAGGAGAAGGCTAGGCCAAGGGTTTCCAAATGATTCAAGGTATGTGAATAAACTCTAAAATTTATTTTTTATGATGTTTGAGTACGAAAAAACCCTAAATCATTCATGGGATTTGCTTGTGATTGGTTTAGGATGATATTAGGATGTTATTAAGAGTGATTGACATGATTAATTTTGAATTTTGAGGTGTTTTGGAAGAAAATCACGAAGAGGGAATTTATGGTATTTCAAAGGAGATGCTGTCAAAATTTATCAAAACTCATGTTTTTGTTTTGGCCATAACTTAGTCATTTCTTATCCTAATTGAGTGATTCAAATTTCTAGGTAAACTAGACTTATAGGAGAATAATTTACTTGAAGTAATGGTACACACTATATCACCCCTAAGTGTCGATAAATCCTTCGAAAGGGGAGCTATGTGAAAGAAAGAAAAAAATAATCTGCTTCTGTTTTGAAAATTAGAGTAGTCTGAATATAAAATTCCATAACTTGAGATTTTGGGATTCAAATTGGATGATTCCAATTGGAGGGGAAACCTTAGAACCATATCTTCAAATGAGTAGAAGGGACTATTACCAATTTATGGAGTTAAGATCCCTGAAATTGAGAAAAACAGTTGGTAACTGAGTGAATTGGGCATACCGACCAGTTTGGCATAAAAATGCCATAACTTGTATTTGGGTGATCCAAAGTAGATGATTCAAATTCCTACTACAAATAGACTAATAGAGCTATAATTTTCGTAAAAAATTTATCAGCTAAATATGATTCAATTAATCCAAAAAAAAAATAGGCAAGTGAAGGTGTATTGGGTAGACAACCCTAAACAAAAATCCTAGAATGCACAAATGATTTTTCTTTGATTATTCGTTGATTGTGAAATATGTGCGATGGATTAGGGATTAACGGGGAGGATAGTTCAAGTTGAGGTCGAGATTCCGAGAACGGGAATTAAAGGACGACATTCTTTTTGGGTTTGTTCTATCTACTTCCATTCCTTGTTTCACGTTTTTGAATGTTTGTTATACCTTTTCTTATTCTCATTTCAATATTTGAAATACTTGTTCTAAATGAATAAGAAAGGCATATTGAATGGGTTTAATTGATTTAAAGAAATTGATTGTAAAATGTTTGCATATGAAAATTTCATGACTATTAAAAGTGAACTATTTATACAAATGTATGAATTGTATTGTACTTTGCTATAAAAGATTTGAACGCCCTTAATAGAATATTAACCATTTGGTTCGTATTAAGGATAGATTGGTATACTAATAGGAGTCAAAATAACAGTACTGCGAACGATTTTATTGATATGTCACTCCGATCAGCAGCCCAGCGGGACCGTATCGGTAGTGTTCACTATTTGATTGTTATAACCAGTCAGTAGCCCAGCGGAACAGTACTGTGTTATAAAACCGTTTTTATACCGGCCTGCAGCCCAGCGGAACCATGCCGGTGACTATGATATCTGGTATAACGAAGACAAAGATTAAATTCATTAAGGGCATAATTGAACTGATGTGCATAATTGAATTGATTGCCATAATTGAACTGATTGGCATTACTGAATTGAATTGAATTGCACAAATGAATTGAATTGCATAACTGAATTGAATTTGTGAGTATATTTGAATTGATTTGAAATTGTGAAATATTGGAATTGAAAAGAGCATTGTAAATGCATGATTTGATTAATGCATGATTTATTGAATATGAAAGTGTATTTTGGGATGATCAATGAATTGTAACTGATTGTATATATAACAAGTATATGTATTGTATTTACATTAATTATCCATAAGGTTTGAAAGTATTGAATTGCTAAATTGCATGATTTGTTTTAACTGAAACTCAAGAATGGATTTGTATAGAACCACTAAGCATGAAAATGCTTAGCATATTGTTTTACCAATACGGAGGTACCGAGTGATAGATAGTGAAAGGGGAAAGAGGCAAGATCGAGAAGCATAGAGTCACTGAGAAAGAATTGAGGAGTATGCTCCGTCATATGCATTAATATCATTTTGAGCATGACTTTATTTTGTATTTTAAAAATAGTAAATTACGAAACAATGTTGTGTAATATTTTGAAAGGCATGGTATGCTATTTTGTGAAATATGTGCGATGGATTAGGGATTAACGGGGAGGATAGTCCAAGTTGAGGTCGAGATTCCGAGAACGGGAATTAAAGGACGACATTCTTTTTGGGTTTGTTCTATCTACTTCCATTCCTTGTTTCACGTTTTTGAATGTTTGTTATACCTTTTCTTATTCTCATTTCAATATTTGAAATACTTGTTCTAAATGAATAAGAAAGGCATATTGAATGGGTTTAATTGATTTAAAGAAATTGATTGTAAAATGTTTGCATATGAAATTTCATGACTATTAAAAGTGAACTATTTATACAAATGTATGAATTGTATTGTACTTTGCTATAAAAGATTTGAACGCCCTTAATAGAATATTAACCATTTGGTTCGTATTAAGGATAGATTGGTATACTAATAGGAGTCAAAATAACAGTACTGCGAACGATTTTATTGATATGTCACTCCGATCAGCAGCCCAGCGGGACCGTATCGGTAGTGTTCACTATTTGATTGTTATAACCAGTCAGTAGCCCAGCGGAACAGTACTGTGTTATAAAACCGTTTTTATACCGGCCTGCAGCCCAGCGGAACCATGCCGGTGACTATGATATCTGGTATAACGAAGACAAAGATTAAATTCATTAAGGGCATAATTGAACTGATGTGCATAATTGAATTGATTGCCATAATTGAACTGATTGGCATTACTGAATTGAATTGAATTGCACAAATGAATTGAATTGCATAACTGAATTGAATTTGTGAGTATATTTGAATTGATTTGAAATTGTGAAATATTTGAATTGAAAAGAGCATTGTAAATGCATGATTTGATTAATGCATGATTTATTGAATATGAAAGTGTATTTTGGGATGATCAATGAATTGTAACTGATTGTATATATAACAAGTATATGTATTGTATTTACATTAATTATCCATAAGGTTTGAAAGTATTGAATTGCTAAATTGCATGATTTGTTTTAACTGAAACTCAAGAATGGATTTGTATAGAACCACTAAGCATGAAAATGCTTAGCATATTGTTTTACCAATACGGAGGTACCGAGTGATAGATAGTGAAAGGGGAAAGAGGCAAGATCGAGAAGCATAGAGTCACTGAGAAAGAATTGAGGAGTATGCTCCGTCATATGCATTAATATCATTTTGAGCATGACTTTATTTTGTATTTTAAAAATAGTAAATTACGAAACAATGTTGTGTAATATTTTGAAAGGCATGGTATGCTATTTTGTAAGTGATTTGTTTAAATGTTTATGGGCCTACCGTAGCGAACGAAAAAAAAAAATGCTTCCGCATATTTGAAATGGTTTGAATGAAATGTGTTTGAAAATAGGTGTTACATTTATTGGTATCAGAGGGAGGTTTAGGCGGTTCTACAAAATGATTAAAAAAAATTTAAAATTTTTTTTTTATTGTTTTAACATGCAATGCATTTGCATATAAAGCTGACGTGACTCTGATGCGGATCTTGCTGATCTTAATAGGTGAAACATGGATACAGCTCCTTTTAGGGTAGAGCAAGACAAAGGGAATCATCAAGACAGTCCTGCTAGTGTGGAAGGTGGACAAGCTTCTCATGCTCCACCAATGAATGAAGCGGAACCTGCTGCAAGAGGTGCTATTGATATCCTTCAGCAATTAGCTCAAGTGTTACAAAGAGCAGCACAACCAGCTGCGGTTTAACCTCAACGATCAGTCATTGAGAGAATGGCAAGGTACCGACCTGTAGATTTTCTGGGACGGAAAGAGGATGAGCCCTCTATGTCAGAGAATTGGCTCGAAAGGATCGAGCGAATGCTAGTGCAAATCCATTGTACACTGGATGAGAGTTTGGAATGTGCGACCGCCCTACTTCAAGATGAGGCTTATCAGTGGTGGGTTTCTATGACTAGGACAACACCACCAGAGAGTATTACATGAAAGTTCTTCTTGGAAGAATTCAAGAAGCATTATGTGAGTCGCATCTATTTTGCTAACATGAGAAGAGAGTTTCATAATCTAAGACAAAGACAGATGAGTGTGACAGAATATCAAAAAGAATTCACACGATTGAGCAAGTATGCCCCTGAGATACATGTGAGTGAGGAAGAAAAGTGTCATAGGTTTGAGGACGGCCTTAATGACCTTATTCGGGCCCATGTCACAGGATTTTGCCATGATGATTTTTCCAAAATTGTGACATGTGCATTGAATGTGGAAAGAGTAAAGAAAGAGGAAAAAGAGAGAAAAGATAAAAGACAGGGAAAGAAAAATCCAGGTCAGTCCAGTTCACAACAACAGCAAAGGAAGAGATTCAAGGGACCACAGGGTTCCAGTCAGCCTACAGCTCAGACTACTGGTAGGAATACTACTCTACCGGCACCGTCAGTTGCAAGTACACCAGGAGGTGCTTCTAGAGGACAGATTGCTCCTCATTGCTCCCATTGTGGAAAAAATCATCAAGGAAAATGTTGGAGACTTACTGGTGCTTGTTTGATTTGTGGATCCAAAGAGCATAAAGCAAGAGATTGTTCAAGAGCACGTTCAAATACAGCACCCCAAACTAGGGGTACAGCTTCAGTGGCACAGAAAGGCAATAAGAGTGTTGCATCACCGAGTGTTCCGAGACAAGGGACACAGACCTTGGGTAGGTAAGATGGTCGTGCTTCAGCTAGAGCATATGCAATGAAAGTAGTGGAAGATACCTATGCTCCAGACGTGATAGTTGGTAATTTCCAAATCTTTGATACTACTGTACATGCATTGATTGACCCCGGGTCAACCCACTCCTATATTTGTACTGACATACCTACTGTGAAAAATTTACCAATGAGTAGAACTAAGTATGACATCGTGGTGACGAACCCGCTTGGGCATAGTGTTATCGTGAATAGAGTATATAGAGATTGCCCCATCCGAATACGAGAGTATGAGTTTCCTGGGGATTTGATCGAATTATCCATTAAGGAATTTGATGTGATTTTGGGGATGGATTAGTTGTCCCGACACCAAGTGATGGTGGATTGTAGAATGAAAAAAGTGACCTTGAGAACACCGGATGAGGATGAAGTAACTTTTATTGGCGAGAGTTCAAACCACCTCTCTAATGGGATATCCGCAGCTACTGCTAGAAAAATAGTGCAAAAAGGATGTGAAGCCTACTTGGCTTATGTGATTGATACGGTAAAGGCAAGGCCTAACATATCCGATATCCCTACTGTTAGTGACTTTTCGGGCGTGTTTCCGGAAGAGTTGCCAGGATTGCCTCCACAGAGGGAAATTGAGGTTGTTATCGATGTTGTGCCAAGTGCCACACCGATATCCATTACACCGTACCGAATGGCTCCAGTGGAGTTAAAAGAATTGAAGCTTCAGTTACAAGAACCACTAGAAAAACAGTTTATTAGACCAAGTGTATCACCGTGGGGAGCTCCCATGCTTTTTGTTAAGAAGAAAGATGGTACACTTCGGTTATGTATTGACTATAGACAACTGAACAAGTTGACCATAAAGAATAAGTATCCGTTACCCAGAATTGATGATTTATTTGACCAACTGAAAGGTGCAAGTATCTTTTCGAAGATTGACTTGCGATCTAGGTATAATCAGTTGAGAATTAAAGATGTGGATGTGCATAAAATGGCGTTTAGGATGTGATATGGACATTATGAGTTCCTAGTAATGCCGTTTGGCTTGACAAATACTCCGGCAGCTTTCATGGACCTAATCAATCATGGTTTCCGACCATATGTTGATCTGTTTGTCGTAGTGTTCATAGACGACATTCTTGTGTATTCGAAAGATCGAGAAAATCACAACACACACCTTCGAGTAGTGTTAGAGACTTTGAGAAAAGAGCAATTGTATGCGAAACTGAGCAAGTGTGAATTTTGGTTGAATGAAGTATCATATCTTGGACACATTGTATCGAAAGAAGGAATCCAAGTTGATCCAAAGAAAATAGAAGTAGTTGTAGAATGGAAGCCACCAAGAAATGTTACAGAAGTGCGTAGTTTCTTGGGACTAGCAGGTTACTACAGAAGATTTGTTAAAGGGTTTTCGATGATCGCAGCCCCAATGACAAGACAGCTCCAAAAAAATGTGAAATTTGAATGGGGTGAAGAATGTAAAAGAAGTTTTGATAAGCTGAAAACATTCTTAACCGAGGCTCCGGTTCTTACTCAGCCGATCTGCGGTAAGGAATATGTGATCTTTAGTGATGCTTCACTAAATGGACTTGGATGTGTCCTAATGCAAGAAGGTAAAGTGGTAGCTTATGCTTCAAGACAGTTGAAGTAGCATGAAAAGAACTACCCCACGCATGATTTAGAATTAGTCGCAATTGTATTTGTGCTGAAAATTTGGAGACATTATTTGTACGGAGAAAAATGTTTCATCTACACCGATCATAAGAGTCTTAAGTATTTGTCATCACAACGAGAGCTTAACTTGAGACAACATAGATGGATGGAGTTGATAAACGACTATGATTGCATGATTGACTATCACCCGGGAAAGGCCAATGTAGTGGCCGACACTTTGAGTAGAAAGACAATACAAACGCTTCGAGCGTTAAATGCTCATTTGTCATTAACAGATTATGGTACAGTAGTGACAGAATTGATAGCGAGACCGAGTTTGTTGAATTGAGTGCAAGAGGCACAAAAGAAAGATAAGAAAATTGATGTTATAGTAAGTCAGATTGGAAACGGTAAAGAAATTGTGTTTATAGTAAATGAAGATGGAGTTTTGTATTATAAAGATCGGGTTTGTGTACCCGATGATAATGATCTGAGGAAAGCCATACTTGAAGAGGCACATAGTGGATCTTTTGCTATCCATCCCGGTAGCACAAAGATGTATCAAGATTTGAAAATGTCATTCTGGTGGTCTGGAATGAAAAGAGATATATCAGAGTTTGTAACCAAGTATTTGGTTTGCCAAAGAGTAAAGGCAGAGAGCATCAAGTTCCTTCGGGATTATTACAACCTATCAGAATACCGGAGTGGAAATGTGCCCGAATTACCATGGATTTTGTAGTTGGGTTACCCTTGACAGGGAGAAAACATGATTCAGTTTGGGTTGCAGTGGACCGATTGACCAAGTCAGCTCATTTTCTACCAGTGAGAACCGACTATTCACTTGACAAGCTAGCAGAGCTGTATATCGATAAAATAGTTCGGTTACATGGGATTCCTATATCCATTATTTCAAACCGAGATTCGAGGTTTAATTCGAGATTTTGGGGAAAATTATAAGAGAGCTTGGGCACTCGACTGAATTTTAGTACAACATTCCACCCGCAGACAAATGGACAGTCAGAGAGAGTGATCCAGATTATGGAGGATATGCTAGTGAGTTGTATAATCGACTATGAGGATAATTGGGATAGACACATTCCTTTAATTGAATTTGTGTAAAATAACAGCTTCCAATCGAGCATTAGAATGATGCCTTATGAGGCATTATATGGAAGAAAATGCAGAACACCAGTGTGTTGGACCGAGTTGAGTGAAAAGAAAGTAATTGGTCACGACTTGATTCAGGAGACCGAAGAGAAAGTGAAAATGATCAGAGAAAGGATAAAGGTAGCGACGGATAGACAAAAGTCCTACGCCGACTTGAAAAGAAAAGACATTCGATTCGAGATCGGCGATAAAGTATTTTTGAAAGTATCACCTTGGAAGAAAGTGATGAGATTTGGGAAAAAGGGCAAGTTGAGCCCTAGATTTATTGGACCGTATGAAGTGATTGAAAAAGTGGGTCCATTAGCATACAAATTAGCATTACCTTCGGAATTGGAAAAGATCCATAGTATGTTTCATGTGTCCATGCTACGGAGGTACCGATCAGACCCGTCACATGTAGTCTCTACGGAGACAATTGAGCTGAGACCAGATTTGACCGATGACGAAGAGCTAGTAGAGATTTTGGCTTGTGAAGTGAAAGAATTGCGGAAGAAGAAGATTCCGTTAGTCAAAGTGTTGTGGAGAAACCATAAAACCGAGGAAGCCACTTGGGAAAGTGAAGAAACAATGCGGCAACAATATCCGCAACTGTTCATCTAAGGTAATTTCGAGGATGAAATTTCTTAAGTAGGGGAGAGTTGTAACGCCCCAAAAATACCCTAAAATTTTTTTTTATAATTTTATTATATATTCAGCTATAAATTGAGTCAAACATGTGTATTTCTGAAAATTGTTAAATGAATATTAATTGTTATTTGATAAGTGATTTAAAAGATTAAACCTGAAAATTTACCCAAGTGTCAAGGGCAAAAGTGGAAACTTATAAAATCATGACCTAAAGGTCATTTGTGAATATGTTTATGTGTCTAAGAGTGAATATGAGAAAATTTGAAGTACAACTAGAAGGATGTATGGGCTATATAGCATTTTGGGGATAACTTAAATCCAAATGGGCTTTGTAGGCTAACCAATGCCTTATATGAGAAGTGATTTAAAGACCAAAATTTAGTCTAAAAGCTCATTAGATCAAAATAAAACGTATTTGGGAGAGAAGAGAGGAGCAAAGAGAGGAAGCAAGGGTTTTGTAGAAAAAATCAAGAGATTTGTGCAAGAACTTACAAGGTTGTTCAAGGAGAAAGCTAGGCCAAGGGTTTCCAAGTGATTCAAGGTATGTGAATAAACTCTATAATTTATTTTTTATGATGTTTGAGTTCGAAAAACCCTAAATCATCCATGAGATTTGCTTGTGATTGGTTTAGGATGATATTAGGATGTTATTAAGAGTGATTGACATGATTAATTTTGAATTTTGAGGTGTTTTGGAAGAAAATCACGAAGAGGGAATTTATGGTATTTCAAAGGAGATGCTGTCAAAATTTTCCAAAACCCATGTTTTTGTTTTGGCCATAACGTAGTCATTTCTTATCCTAATTGAGTGATTCAAATTTCTAGGTAAACTAGACTTCTATGAGAATAATTTAATTGAAAAATGGTATACTATTTATAACCACAAAGTGTCCATAAATCTTTCGAAATGGGAGCTATGTGCAAGAAAGAAAAAAAAAACCTGCTTCTGTTTTGAAAATTAGAGTAGTCTGAATATAAAATTCCATAACTTGAGTTTTTGAGATCCAAATTGGATGATTCCAATTGGAGGGGAAACCTTAGAACCATATCTTCAAATGAGTAGAAGGGACCATTACCAATTTATGGAGTTAAGATCCTTGAAATTGAGAAAAACAGTAGGTAACCGAGTGAATTGGGCATACCGACCAGTTTGGCATAAAAATACCATAACTTGTATTTGGGTGATCCAAAGTAGATGATTCAAATTCATACTACAAATAGACTAATAGAGCTATAATTTTCGTGAAGGATGTATGAGCTAAATATTACTCAATTATTCCAAAAAAAAATTTGGCAAGTGAAGGTGTATTGGGTAGACAACCCTAACCAAACATCCTAGAATGCACAAATGATTTTTCTTTGGTTATTCGTTGATTGTGAAATATGTGCGATGGATTAGGGATTAACGGGAAGGGAAGTCCAAGTTTAGGTCGAGATTCCGAGAACGGGAATTAAAGGACGACAATCTTTTTGGGTTTGTTCTATCTACTTTCATTCCTTGTTTCAAGTTTTTGAATGTTTGTTCTACATTTTCTTATTCTCGTTTCAATATTTGAAATACTTGTTCTAAATGGATAAGAAAGGCATATTGAATAGTTTTAAATGATTTAAAGAAATTGATTGTAAAATGTTTGCATATGAAAATTTCATGACTATTAAAAGTGAACTATTTATACAAATGTACAAATTGTATTGTACTTTGCTATAAAAGATTTGAACGCCCTTAATAGAATATTAACCATTTGGTTCGTATTAAGGATAGATTGGTATACTAATAGGAGTCAAAATAGCACTACTGCGAATGATTTTATTGATATGTCACTCCGATCAGCAGCCCAGCGGGACCGTATCGGTAGTATTCACTATTTGATTGTTATAACCAGTCAGTTGCCCAGCGGAATAGTACTGTGTTATAAAACCATTTTTATACCGGCCTGCAGCCCAGTGGGACCCTGCCGGTGACTCTGATATCCGGTATAATGAAGACAAAGGTTAAATTCATTAAGGGCATAATTGAACTGATTAGCATAATTGAACTGATTGACATTACTGAATTGAATTAAATTGCACAAATGAATTGAATTGCATAATTGAATTGAATTTGTGAGAATATTTGATTTGATTTGAAATTGTGAAATATTGAAATTGAAAAGAGCATTGTAAAATGCATGATTTGATTAATGCATGATTTATTGAATATGAAAGTTTATTTTGGGATGATCAATGAATTGTAACTGATTGTATATATAACAAGTATATGTATTGTATTTACATTAATTATCCATAAGGTTTGAAAGTATTGAATTGCTAAATTGCATGATTTGTTTTAACTGAAACTCAAGAATGGATTTGTATAGAACCACTAAGCATGAAAATGCTTAGCATATTGTTTTACCAATACGGAGGTACCGAGTGATAGATAGTGAAAGGGGGAAGAGGCAAGATCGAGAAGCATAGAGTCACTGAGAAAGAATTGAGAAGTATGCTCCGTCATATGCATTAATATCATTTTGAGCATGACTTTATTTTGTATTTTAAAAATAGTAAATTACGAAACAATGTTGTGTAATATTTTGAAAGGCATGGTATGCTATTTTGTAAGTGATTTGTTTAAATGTTTAAGGGCCTACCGTAGAGAACGAAAAAAAAAAATGTTTCCGCATATTTGAAATGGTTTGAATGAAATGTGTTTGAAAATAGGTGTTACAGTTTGCATTGAGGTTAACTTACAAGCTCCTATCCTGCAAAGGATATGGAATTGGCAGAACAAAGAAATAGGCTATTGGCAGCTTATCATCCCTTAACAGCTCCCTAGCTACTGTGGGTAGTGTAAAAAAAAGCGCCATTCAATAGATGAATGTATGGCTAAGTCTTGGGATAAACTGAACACAGAGAACCCGAGCAAGAAAAAAAAGAAATGGGTGTACAAACTCATAAATAAACAAGGGTAGCTCAATGTGGAAGGTAAGGGTAATCAATCTGAAACTTTGAATAATTCTGATACATTAACAGAATCTCCTCCCCTATCAACAAAACTACTAACAACAACTTTGTGCAATCTGAGGCAGAAAAAATCAGAACAATGATGGATAGAATTAAAGGCATAGTTATTAGAACCAGAAAACCTAAAAAATAGTTAATTATACATGATACAGAGGGGTGGTTCTCTAGTTCTGACGTTGGTTCTGAGGCAGAAACTAAAAGATGCAATGACATAACCAAAACAAAATCAAGTTATCTCTCACAGTCTAAAGATGACATAGACATAGAAAAGAGGAGGACAATAATAATTAACAGGAATGGGCCTTAGAAGAACTGAATATTATAAGCCTACAATTGCCTATTATTAAGAAGGAGGGAGGATCTGATTTAATTCAGAGCCCTAATTGCATTAAAAAGACAAAAAATACAAAAAAATGCCTAAATAAAACCTATGAGACAAAGTGCAAAACAAGAGCTCAACTAAAATCCTCAATTAATGTTTAAATATTTATTTTGAAATATTCAGGAATTAGCCAACTCCTCGTCCTTAAACAGACTAAAAAATATGATAAAAATATACAAAATTTCACCATTAATGTTAGCTGAACCTATGATAGATAATAAGCAGGTGGAAGAATATAAGAACAACTTAGGTTTCGCAAATGCTTGCTCTAATAAAGCTAGTAAAATATGGGTGATCTGGAAAGCCTTTATGAATATCACAATGCTTGAGGAATTCGAACAAATTATAAATCTCAACCTAAATAAGAGCAATCTAGCAATTATTTCAGTAGTTTATGCTAGCAATTTCAAAGAAAATTGGAAATAACTTTGGAAAATCATAGAGGATACAGCATTAAAAAACACACCGTGGATAATAGGAGGAGACTTTAATACCATTTGAAATGCATTGTAAAAAAAGGTGGCAGACCAATAAATTTACAAGCTAATGATCACTCAATGAGACAATCACTAGATTTAATTTATTAGATGCTAGCTTTTTAGGTTAAAACTTCACAGGGACTAATAATCATAAAAAGAAAGGAGCTATCTGGTCTAGACTGGATAGAATCCTATTTAATTCTAAGTTGCTAAATTCTTTTTAGAATATAGGGGTTAGGGATCTGAACAGAACCTGTTCATATCATAAACCTCTTCTTATATCCCACTAAAACCCAAAAAAGAAAAACACTGCATTTAATTTTCAAAATATGTGGTGTCTACATGATGACTTCCAAGACACAGTTAAAGAGTCTTGGGTGCTTCTAGCTAAGGGTAATCTGAATCAAATCCTCACTGTTAAACTAGATAGACTAAAATTACATTTAATTAACTGGAATAAAAATAAGTTTGGCAACATCAATAAAAGTATTATAGAAACATAACAAAAAATTGAAAGTCTCAAAATAGAATATGAGAGAAAAATACCACACGCAATTTATGTGAGCTTAATAAGGCACAAGGTGAACTTAAACTGAAATTACACATGGAAAAAATATTCTAGAAATAGAAAGCAAAAGTAAAATGGTTAAAAGAGTGAGACCAAAATACAAAATTTTTTCAGATGGGCTTGAAAATCAAGACCCAAAAGCATAAGATAAATGGTTTAATAAATAATGAAGGAATATTGATAGAAAATAAGTCAGATATTAAAGAGATTCTAGAAGACATATATAAATCACTATTATGCGATAATAATAGGCTGCAAGGACATAAATTTATACAAAATAGAAATAATAGATTTAATGATGAATACAATAGGAAACTAATGGAATTCCCGAAAGAGAAAGAAATCAAAAATATTATATTTAGCATGAATAAGGATATCACAGCTGGTCCAGACTGCTGGAATTTTAAATTTTATCAAGCTTGCTGGGGTATAATTAAACAAGTTATTATTAATGTGATTCATTGGTTCTTCTTTAGTGTAGAAATAAATAAAAAGTGGGCATTAATTTACATAGTCATTATTCCTAAAAAGAAAAATCATCAAAAAGGAGAAGACTATCGGCCCATTAGCCTATGTAATTCTATATAAAAATTCTGGCAAAACTATTGCAAAATAGACTATGATTTATTCTTCCTACAATTATTTCAAATGAACAATTAGGATTTATGAAAAATAGATTGATTTTGAAAAATATATCCCTGGCTAAAGAACTTTTGAAAGAGTTATCCTCCAAATCTAGAGGGCATAATGTAATCTTCAAATTAGACCTATCAAAAGAATTTGATAGAATAGATTGGTAGGTTCTATGTTTTTCCATGAGAAAAATGGGCTTTGTAGAAGCATGGATAAAATTAATATTTAGATGTATTTCGAGTACTTAGTTCAGTATCATTATAAATGGGGAGAAGGGGGAAGAGTTTAAGCCCACCCAAGGGTTAAGACAAGGAGATCCACTATCACCTTCTCTTTTTAACATATACTAGAATTATTTATTGTTAGCTTGAAAACTAAAATAAATAAAGGGGAGATATACACTTTTAGGTAATATAAAAATACCCCTCAGATTAGTTGTCTAGCTTATGCAGACGATATCATTTTGTTCACCAATGGTAATAATTGATCCATAAATAATCTAATGAAAATTTTCAAACAATGGAAGAAGAAATGGGTCTTGTGATCATTAAAAACAAATGCCAATTTAAAATATCAAAAAAGCTCTTCTCAACCTAATACATAAGATAAAATAAAATACAAGCTTCTCTTGCCTAAAAAGGAGCTCTATCCTATCTTGGGTGCTCGTTATATGAAGGTAGGTTTAAATTAGAGCACTTAGATTTCTTGATTGTTAAGTTGAGGAACAAGTTTGAGGGCTGGAAAACTAAATCGTTGAATACAAAAGAATTACACTTATAACACATGTGCTACAAAGTACATTAATGCACAACCTAATGGTGATGCAACCAACTAAATTTTTCATAAGAAAAATAGAAGGAGAACTAGCTAATTTTCTTTGGGGAAAGAAAAATGGTAGAATGAATTATCATTGGATTAAATGGAAAGATCTTTGCTTTCCAAAAGAAGAAGTGGGGTTAGGATTTACTAGGTTAGAAGAGATAGATGAAGCATGTGCATACAAGAGATGGTGGAGGATAAAAGAGAATAATAATCTTTGGACATCATATATGAGAGCAAAATGTCAAATTAACAATGACACTAATAGAATAAAAACCATTAGCAATGGATCTCAAATTTGGAAACAAACTTTAAAGCAAAAAGAAATGGTGGATAACCAATCTACGCTTACTAAATATGGCTGGAAATGGAAGCTAAATGAAGAAAGTTCATTATTCATAAAATCAGCCAAGAATATAATCAGGAACACAAGCCTTGCACAAGATTTATATGATTGGTGCTGGAACAATAATAATTCACTTAAAGTACATTTATTTTTATGGATATATATGTCTAATACTATCCCATTAGATACCTGCATTCAAAAAAAAAGGTATAAATCTAATCTCTAGATGTGATTGCCGTAAAATGAAAATAAAAACCCCAGATCACCTATTCTCACAAGGTAAAATAGCCTCAAAGATATGAGAAATGTTTGAAAAATAAATGAGTTTAAAGTATAAAAATCAATCTTTCAAAAAAAAAGGCTTAGGAAATTGATGAGGGGGCCCAATCTTAATTTGAATCATATATGGCTCAAGAATACCATTTCACCTTTGGTGATATGGAATATTTGGAAAGCCAGAAATAAAAGTAGATATGAGGGTTAAAAAATGAGGGCAGAAGTTATAGTATGTGAAATTAAAAAAGAGCTAAGAATAACTTCAGAAGCTTTCCCATTAAAGAATATAACTTACCTAGAAATTAAAGAATTTATAGATAGGTGGCATCTAAGGCTTCGAAAACCCAAATCATTAAGCTTTACGAGTATACATTGGAATAAACCCCCAGGGGGGTATTTGGCACTTAACACAGATAGTAGTTTTAAAAGAGAAATAGGTGCAGTAGGAGGCATGAAAATTCTTAGGGACTCAGATGGCAAGATGATTTGGGCATTCACTAGAAAGTTGAAAGCTAATAATCCTATGCAGTTTGTAATCCGGGTACTTTTGTCTGGATTAAAGATATGCAAAGACATAAAAATAAACAACATTCAAATACAAACTGATTCAAGTATGTTAGTAGGTATTATTAAAGGTCAGAGATTGCTTTGGAAATACATAAATGACATAGAAGAAATCATACAACTAGTTCAATAGCTAAACTGAAGTATTGTGCACATATTTAAAGAAGTGAATCAAGTAGCCGATAAACTAGATACAGAAGATGAAAAATCATGAAATCAGGTATTTGATGCTCAAAACATGCACACTAAATATAAAGGTTTACTCAAACAAGATGAAATAAGATATCCTATATTCAGGAAAGTCAACACTTAATTTTAAGAATCCTTCAGGAAGTATATAAGTAAAAAAGTGCTAGTATATTAATTAACATTAAACTCTGTAGACATGGTCAAATAAATTTAATTAATAAAAGATCACATGGTAAGATTCTATATTGCATTATGGTAGGATTCCTAAAATTTTCTACAGCTGTAATGTGTTTAGTATTCCGGTCCTGTGGAATGCTTAAACAATTCTATTTGGGACCTTACAAAAAATTTATTGATAGTTTTTCTTTATGTTTAATTTATAGATGAATGGTAGTGAGGATGATGCATGTTGTTGTCAGAAGGGAACAGCAAACTATTTATTTTTCTTGAAAGAGTAGGTGCCAAAGTTAATGGAATGAAGTTCTTGTAAATGTCACAGAGACAAAAGTTGTGTAGGAGAATTTGTTGTTTTGTTATTTTGCGTAACAGAGATGCTAAAACTACTAAATACTAGTTCTAGAGGCAGTCTTAATCTAGAGGGAAGAGAATGTAAATGTAGTCAATGCTTTGCTGTGATGTGTGAAATGTGCAAGATAATGGCAGGTGGTATGAGTATAGCATCCTGGTCCTATAAATTAGGATACAAAATTTATATTCGGTGGTGATGAATGCTATCGCAAAATTAACAAGGGAGAGAAGGTGATAAGTGTATATTGTTTTGTTCTATTTCATAAAAGTGTAGGAAAGCTAGTCCAATATCAGCCATTCTACAATGATTGATAAAGATAGATAGACGGAAGCAAGACTGGGGTAGCTTGTTATGTTTGTTTGTTATTCTTTGTTTGTAACAGAGAATAAGAAGCCCTAAGGGTAAAAGAGAGCATGGCAGAAAATAGAGGAAGCACGATAATTAAAAATAGCAATAACAAGTAGTATTTTAAGGTAGACTAAACCAACAAGAGGGAGGAACCGAAAGGCAGATAAAGGTGAATTGGGAAAGTATAGGCATAAGCTACACAAAAGCACAGAAGAAATTAAACATACATATTAGGATTAGCAGCAAAAGGCTAATAAAGGAAGCACAAGAAGGCAAGAGGCTCATACATAAAGCTCAAGGAAACTTCAAGCATAAACTTTAAAGAAAAGGCAGGCAGAAAGTGTAAGCAGATATTATTGTTAAATCAATAGAAACTAAAAATAAGAGATTATTATGAATTAAGAACTTAGGTATCTCAGTATAAAAAGGATTTTATTAATGTTTGTTTTATTTCTTTAATTTTACTAAGGGTGTAAAACGGAAAAGGGTAATATTAGTTTATAACAATGGTATTCCTCCGCAAAAAGAGATGTCTATTATAATTAATAAAACAAACTTAAAAAAAGAAGAATACTAAGAAAACAAAGAATAAACTAATAAGAGAATAAGAAGAATAAAAAGATTAAGAAGATTAAGAAGAATGAGATGAATACATAATAATAAAAATAATAAGAAGAATAAGAACAACAATAAAAATAAAAAGAATAAGAAAAAAAGAAAAATGAGAAGAATAAAGAAGAATAAAAATAATAAAAATAATAAGAAGAATTTGAATAATACGAAGAATAAGAAAAATAAGAAAAATAAGAAAAATAAGAAAAATAAGAAGAATAACAAGAATAAGAAGAATAAGAAGAATAACAAGAATAATAAAAATAAGAAGAAGAAAAATGATAATAAGTATTAGAAGAATATAAAGAAAAAGAAGAATACGAAGCATACGAATAAAAAGAAGAATAAAAAGAAGAATAAAAAGAATTTGAAGAATAAGAAGAATAAAAAGATTAAGAAGAATAAAAAAAATAAGAATAATCATAATAATATGAAGAATAAGAAGAATAAGAAGAACAAGAAGAACAAAAAGAATAAGAAGAATAAGAAGAATGTGAAGAATACGAAGGATAAGAAGAATAAGAAGAATACGAAGAATAAGAAGAATACAAAGAATACGAAGAATAAGAAGAATAAGAAGAATACGAAGAATAAGAAGAATACAAAGAATAAGAAGAATAAGAAGAAAATGAAGAATAAGAAGAATAAGAAAAATAAGAAGAATAAGAAGAAAATGAAGAATAAGAAGAATAAGAAAAATAAGAAGAATAAGAAGAATAAGAAGAATAAGAAAAATAAGAAGAAAAAATAGAATAAGAAGAATAAGAAGACTAAGAAAAATAAGAAGAAGAAACAAAATAAGAAAAATAAGAAAAATAAGAAGAATAAAAAAAATAAAAGAATAAAAAAAATAAAAGAATAAAAATAACATGTAGAAAAAAAGGAAAAGAAGAATAATAAGAATACTAAGAATAAGAAGAATACTAAGAAAAAAAATAAGATAAAGAAGAATAATAAGAAGATTAAGAAGAATGAGAAGGATAATGAAGAATAAGAAGAATAAAAAAAGAAGAATGAGAAGAATAAAAAAAGAAGAAGGAGAAGAATAAAGAAGAATTAGAAGAATAAGAAAATAAGAATAATAAGAAGAATAACATGAAAAAGTATAATAAAAAGAATAAAATAATAAGAAGAATAACATGAAAAAGTATAATAAGAAAATAAAATAATAAGAAGAATAAGAAGAATATAAAGAAAATATAAATAAGAAGCATAAGAATAATAAGAAGAATACGAAGAATAAAATGAAAAAAAGATTAAGAAGAATAAGATGAAGAAAAAGAATAACAAGAATATGAAGAATCATAATAATATGAAGAATAAGAAGAATAAGAAGAATAAGAAGAATAAGAAGAATAAGAAGAATAAGAAGAACAAGAAGAATAAGAAGATTAAGAAGATTAAAAAGAATAAAAAGAATAAAAAGAATAAAAAGAATAAGAAGAATAAATAGAATAATAAGAATAAGAAAAATAAGAAGAATAAAAAAATAAAAGAATAAAAATAACATGTAGAAAAAAAAAGGAAAGAAGAATATTAAGAATACTAAGAATAAGAAGAATTCTAAGAAAAAAAATAAGATAAAGTAGAATAATAAGAAGATTAAGAAGAATGAGAAGAATAAAAAGAAAAAAAAGAAGAATGAGAATAATAAAGAACAATTAGAAGAATAAGAAGAAAAAGAAAATATTAATAATAAAAAGAATAAAAAAAAACATGAAAAAGTATAATAGGAAGAATAAAATATTAAGAAGAATATAAAGAATATAAAAAAAAGGTGAATAAGAAGCATAAGAATAATTAGAAGAATAAGAATAATAAGAAGAATAAGAAAAATAAGAAGAATAAGAAGAATAATGGTTGGTTTGTAGGCAGTCTACCATGTGTTTGCATAAATGTCAGTGTAAGTTTCACAGTCTGTTTATACAAGTGTATGTGATCGTCGGTCTGCGTCTGTCTGGTGGTTATGTTCATGCTTTTCTGGAATAGGACAAGTCTCACAATTAACTCTACGGAAGGAACATGGATAAAGGGATAGAGGGGGTATCTCAGGAATGGAAAAAGAAGATGAGGGCGGAAGTAAAGCTAAGAAAGAAACAAGTTTCAGCTGCTAAAGAATGGCTAAAATCCATTAGGCCAGCATGAAAGCATATTTTCAAAATCCAGCTTTTATAAAGAAATCCAGAGTACACATTATTGCAACCTTAAGATAGCCTATGCCCTTTTATTTGTTTTTTATTTTTGCAAAGTGGGTGTAAAAGGGGAAAGGATTGAATTAGCTTGTAAAAATGGTATTACTCCGCCAAAAGAGAGGGTTATAATATTAAAAAAAACTTTATAAAAAAAGAAGAAAAAGAAGAAAAAAAGATAATATGAATAAGAATATAAATAAAAAGAAGAATACAAAGCATAAGAATAAAGAGAAAAATAAAAAGAAGAATAAAAAGAAGAATAAAAAGAAGAATAAAAAGAAGAATAAAAAGAATTTAAAGAATAAAAAGAATTTGAATAATAAGAAGAATAAGAAGAATAAAAAGATTAAGAAGAATAAAAAGAATATGAAGAATAATAATAATAATAATATGAACAATAAGAAGAATAAGAAGAAAAACAAAATAAAAAGAATAAGAAGAATAATAAGAATAAGAAGAATAAGAAGAATACGAAGAATAAGAAGAATAAGAAGAATAAGAAGAATAAGAATAATAATAAGAATACGAAGAATAAGAAGAATAGAAGAATAAGAAGAATAAGAAGAATAAGAAGAATAAGAAGAATAAAAAGAATAAAAAGAATAAGAAGAATAAGAAGAATAAGAAGAATAAGAAAAATAATAAGAATAATAAGAATAATAAGAATAAGAAGAATAAGAAGATTAAGAAGAATAAGAAGAATAAAAAAATAAGAAGAAAAAATAGAATAAGAGGAATAAAAAGACTAAGAAAAATAAGAAGAATAAATAGAATAAGAAGAATACGAAAAATAAGAAGAATAAAAAAAATAAAAGAATAAAAATAACATGTATAAAAAAAGGAAAAGAAGAATAATAAGAATACTAAAAATAATAAGAATACTAAGAAAAAAATAAGATAAAGAAGAATAATAATAAGAATAATAAGAATGAGAAAAATAATAAAGAATAAGAAGAAAAAAAAATAAAAAAATAAAAATAACATTAATAAAGAAAAGGAAAAGAAGAATAATAAGAATACTAAAAATAATAAGAATACTAATAAAAAAAATAAGATAAAGAATAATAATAAGAAAATAAGAATAATAAGAAGAATAATAAGAATAACATGACAAATTATAATAAGAAGAATAAAATAATAAGAATAATAATAAGAATAAAAAGAAAAGGATGAATAAGAAGCATAAGAAGAATAAGAAGCATAAGAAGAATAAGAAAAATAATAAAAATAAAATGAATAAAAATATTAAGATAAATACGAGGAAGAATAAGAATAAGAGGAAGAACAAAAATAAGTAGAATCATAATAATATGAAGAATAAGAAGAATAAGAAGAAGAAGAATAATAATAATAATATTAAAGAGAATTAAAAGTATAAGATGAATAAGAAGAAAAAGAAATAAGAAGAATAATAAGAATAAAAAATAAAAAGAATAAAAAGAATAAGAAGAATAAGAGGAAGAATAATAATAACAAGAATTAGAAGAATCATAATAATACAAAAAATAAAAAGAATAAACAAAATAATAAGAATATGAAGATTAAAAAGTATAAGAAGAATTAGAATAATAAAAGAATAAGAAAATAAGAAGAATAAGAAGAATAAAAAAATAAGAAGAATAAGATGAATAAGATGAATAAAAAGAATAAGAAGAATAAGAAGAATAAGTAGAATAAAAAGACTAAGATGATTAAGAATAATAAGATGAATATGAAGAATAAGATGAATAAAAAGAATAAGAAGTATAAGAACAATAAGTAGAATAATAAAGAACATGTGGAATAAGAAGAATAATAAGAATAAGAATAAAAAAAAATAAAAATGAGAAGAATAAAAAGAAAAAGAATAATGAGAAGAATAAGAAAAATATGAAGTATAAGAAGAATAATAAGAAAAAGAATTTTATAAAAGAATAAGAACATTAAGAAGAATAAGGATAAGAAGAATAAGAAAATATGAAGTATAAGAAGAATAATAAGAAAAAAAATATTATAAAAGAATAAGAACATTAAGAAGAATAAGAAGGATAAGAAGAATAAGAAGAATAAGAAGAATAAGAAAAATAAGAAAAATAAGAAGAATAAAAAGAAAAAAAAGAATAAGAAAAATTAGAAAAATAAGAAGAATATGAATAAAAAAATAATAAGAATAATTAGAAAATTAAGAAGAATAAGAAAAATAAGAAGAATAATAACAATAAGAAAAATGAGAAGAATAATGAAGAATAAGAAGAATAAGAAAAATAGAAGAAAAAGAAGAAAAGGAAGAAAAAAGAAGAATAAGAAGAATAAAAAGAATAAGAAGAATAAGAAGAAAAAGAAGAATAAGAATAATCAGTATATTAAGAAGAATAAGAATAATAAGAAGATTAAGAAGATTAAGAAGAATAAGAAGAATAAGAAGAATAATAACAATAATAAAAATGAGAAGAATAATGAAGAATAAGAAGAATAAAAAAAATAAGATGAATAAGAGGAATAAGCAGAGTAAGAATAATAAGAAGAATAATAAGAATAAGAAGATTAATAAGAATAAAAATAATAAAAAGTATAAGTATAATAATAAGAATAAGAAGAATAAGAATAAAAAGAAGAATATGAAAAATAAGAAAAAACAAAAGAATAAGATGAATAATAAGAAAAGGAAGAATAATAAAAAATATGAAGAATAAGAAAAATAAAAAGAATAATATGAATAATTTGAATAAGAAGAATAATAAAAATAAGAAGATTAAGAAGAATTATTAGGCAATTCCACTTATGATGATTGTAATTTTAAAGATTCAGAAGAAGATAACAACAAAAAAGGTCGCAAATGATATATATATCCACAACCATAATCCAACAAAACCATGGGAGAATCAAACCACAACAGACCACATAAAAAATTGTGCTTCACTGGTCGTTGAACATGACTAGCTACATCCACACACAAAATGATTATGAATTTATAGATTATAACTAAATTAGAATTTTCTTATAATTTGTGGGTAGAAAGTGTTGTGACAAAAAATCACACAGAGAGGATAAAATGGAGATAAATTGTCCACAGATAAAATTATAGTAGTTAAAAAATAGAAATAAAACAATTTATATTAATAATTGTTTCTTTGTTTAATTAGCTGGACTGGGTCGGATCACTTGGATGGGCAAAGATCTACTCCAAAATTTTATTCAGTCTAGTCAACGGCAAACCCATTATTGTGCTTTTGCTGCATTCCTAGCCTCTTAATATTTTTTTTCTACACTTACATGAAAATTTTTAAAAAAAACATATTTGGTTATACAAAAAAGATAATCAAAATGTATTATATATAATAAGAATAAAAATAATAAGAAGAATATGTAGAGTAATAAGAATAAGATGAATAAAATAATAAGAAGAATAATAAGAATAATAAGAATTAGAAGAAATAGAAGAATAAGAAGAATAGGAAGAAGAAAGAGAATAAGAAGAATAAGAAGAAAAAGAAGAACGAGAAAATTAAAAAGATAAGAAGAAAAAAAGAATAAGTTGAATAAGAAGACTAAGAAGACTAAAAAAGAATAAGAAGAATAAGAATAATATGAAGAATAAGAAAAAATAAGAAAATAAGAAAAATAAGAAAAATAAGAAAAATAATAAGAATAATAAAAATTATAATAATAATAAGAATAAGAACAATTAGAAAAAAAAAGAATAAGAAGAAAAAGAATAATAAGAAGTATAAAAAGAATATAATTAATAAGAAGAATAAGAAGAATATGATTAATAAAAGAATACTAAGAATCAAAGAATAAACTAATAAGAAGAATAAGAAGAATAAAAAAATTAAATAGAATAATAAAATAAGAAGAATAATATAAATAATAAGAATAATAAGAATAATAAGAATAATAAGAATAATAAGAATAATAAGAATAAGAAGAATAAGATGAATAAGAAGAAAAAGAATAATGAGACGAATATAGAAGAATAAAAGAATAAGATAATAAGAATAATAAGAAGAATAAGAAAAAACTAAAGATTGAGAAGAATAAAAAAATAAGAAGAATAAGAGGAATAAGATGAATAAGAAGAATAAGAAGAATAAGAAGAATTAGAAAAATAAGAAGAATAAAAGAATAAAAAGAATAAGAAGAATAAGAAGAATATGAACAAATATAATAATAAAAAGAATAAGAAAAATATGAAGGATAACAAGAATAAGAAGGATAAGAAGAATAAGAAGCATAAGAAGAATAAGAAGAATCAGAATAATAATAAGAATGAGAAGAATATAAATAATAAAAATAATTAGAATAATTAGATGAATGATAATAATATAAAGAATAAGAATAAGAAGAATAACAAGAAGAAAAAGAAGTACAAGATTAATAAAAAGATTAAGAAGAATAAAAAATAAGAAGAATAACAAAATAACAAGAATAATAAAAATAATAAGAAAAAAAAGAATAAGAAGAATAAGAAGAATAAAAAGAATGAAAAGAATAAGTAGAATAAGAAGACTAATAAAATTAAGTATAATAAGAAGAATAAGAAGAATAAAAAGAATAAAAAGAATAAAAAGAATATAAAGAAAAAGAAGAATAATAAGAATAAGAATAATAAGAAGAATAAAATGAATAAAAAGAATATGAACAATAAGAATAATAAGAAGAATAAAAAGATTAAGAAGAATAAGAAAAATAAGAAGAATAAGAAGAATGAGAAGAATGAGAAGAATAAGAAGAATAAGAAGGATAAGAAGAATAAGAAAAATTAGAAGAAACAAAAGAATATTAATAATATGAAGAATAAGAAGAATAAGAATAAAAATAAAAAAAAGGATAAGAAGAATAAGAAGAATAATAAGAATAAGAATTATCAAAAGAAAAAGAAGAAAAAGAAGAAATAGAAGAATAATTTGAATAAAAATAATTAGAAGAATTAGAAGAATAAGAAAAATATGATGATTAAGTAAAATAAGAGGAATAAGAGGTATTACGAAGAATGAGAAAATAAGAAGAATAACAAGAATAACAAGAATAAGAAGAATAACAAGAATAACAAGAATAACAAGAATAAGATGAATATGATGAATTAGAAGAATAAGAAAAATAAGAAAAAAATAAGGATAAAAAATAATAATAATAATATACGAGAGCCTTTGGTCATAATATATGAGTGCCTTTGGGCATAATATATGAGTGCAAAATACCTATTTATAAATGATGCCAATATGATTAAAAAGATAAATAATTATTATCAAATCTTGAAACAAATGGTAATACAAATAGAAGTGGTGGATGAACATTCTATTCTAACAAAGTATGGCTGGAAATGGAAATAAATGAAGAAGGCTTATTCTCTTTAAAATTAGCCAAAAATTAGTTAGAAATAATAAATTTCCACAATAATTATTTAAATGGTGTTGTAATAGTAATACCTCACATTAAATATGTTCATTTTAATGGAAAACTTTATCTAATATTATTCCTTTAGATACACTCATACAAAAGAAAAGGCATAAAATTAGCTTCTATATATGAATGCTACAAGTAAATAATAAGAATAAGAAGAATATATGAGTGCCTTTGGGCATATATATGAGAGTGAAATTCCTCATTAAAAATAACACCAATAGGATAAAAAGATAAATAATGATTATAAAATATGGAAACAAACGGCAATACAAAAAGAAGTGGTGGATGAACATTCTATTCTAACAAAGTATCATTGGAAATGGAATTAAATGAAGAAGTTCTATATCTTAAAATCAGCCAAAAAATTTGTTAGATATAATAAATCCCCACAAGAATTATTTAAATAGTGCTGGAATAGTAATACCTTACATAAAATATGTTTATTTTTATGGAAAACTTTATCTAATAATATTTTTTTAGATACGCTCATACAAAAGAAAGGCATAAAACTAGCCTCTAAATGTGTATACTTCAAGGAAATGATAGAATCTTTGGATCATCTATTTGAAAAAGAAAATATCATCAAAGTTATGGAAAAAATTAAAAAAGAAATGAAATTAAAAATTAAAAACCAACCTCTTAAAAAAAATTTCAAAAATGGATGAAGGCCCCTAATAATAATTTTACTCTTAAATGGATTAAAAACACTATACCACCTCTAGTAATTTGGTTTCTTATGGAAAGCCAAGAACAAAAGTATATATGAGGGAACAAAAATGAACATGGATGATATATGGAGAGATATCAAAAATAGAAATAATGTTAAGAGGTCAACCCATTAAAGAATATAATCTATGCAGAAAATAAAGAATATATTGATAAATGGTATTTAGGATACAAACAATTTAAACCATCGAGTATTACATGCACACACTAGAAGAAACCATCAAGGGGATACCCAACCCTTAACACAAATGGTAGTTATAAAAGGAAAATGGGTGCAGCAAGAGGTTGTGAGATTCTAAAAGTCACAGAAGGCAAGGTTATATTTGCAATCACTAAAAATTCAAAGGTACAACGGCTCTCCAGGTAGAAATTTAGGCACCATTGGCAGGTCTATTAATATGTAAAAATAGAGAGTTTAAAAATATACAAGTACAGGTTGATTCGTTAATACTAATGGGAATAGTTAAGAAGAATTGTTTTTTATGGAAATATGGAAATGATATAGAGAAATTAAATAGCTCATTATAGATTAAAATTGTAACATATAACACATCTATAGAGAAGTTAATCAAGTAGCAGATAAGTTAACTAAAGAAGGAGAGAGGCTGGGGAGCCAAGATTTTGAAGTGACAAATATGCCATCAAAATATAGAGGCATGCTCAAATTAGATGAAATAGGGTACCCTAGAATTAGGAAGGGCAACTTAAACAGCTAGGAACCAAAAGTATCAGTTATAATTAAAAGAGTAGGTCCCAAACAGAAGAGTGTAAATATAGGGGAAAGGTGTGTGCATGTTTGTATTTTTAAGGCAAAAAAAGTATATTAAAAGGAGCAGATTCAAAGGGCTAGAAGCTCATCACATCAAGATTACATATCCATGGTATTCAATAATACAGGTTTTGTAATTTTATCTATCTTTCTATTATGTAAAATCCATAGATGTAATGGGAGAGAAAGGAGAATATAGTAAAGGATTTATTGGGTGGTGAAGGGGGGATGTCTGCTTGCTTGTCTTTTTTTCATATCATTAAATCAGGAAAAAAGCAATTGGATAGGAGTAGTAAAATCAATGTCATCAAAGATATTTATTTTGTAATTTAGAAAAATAAGGAAGACCCTTATAACAGATTGAGCAAGATATGGGAAAGAAAGGAGAGAACACTTATTGGGTTGTGGAGAGAAAGTGTTTGTCTTTGTTTCTAATTTTTCAGTTAAAACAAGCAAAAGCAATAGAAGAGTAACAGGAAAGGCCTAACGATACATTGAAGTTTATGTATTAAAGCTAGGAAAAAGTAGCTGAAGATGGGCAGGAATGGAAGCCCAACTCAGCAAGGATAAATCTAAATGTTTGCTTATTGTTTATACGTAATATGGAGAAATAAGGCAGGCTCTGTAACTTTTATAGATAGGGCAAGATATTTTCTGTTATAAGGATGTAATGGGTGAGAGAGGAAACTATGTAAAATGATTATAGGGATGCTAAGAAAAATGGGCTAATAGTTTTGTAGGTTAGAAGAGCCACCATGAAGTAAATAAAGAATGAGCTGAAAAGGGTTTACATATCAAAAGCTAACAATTGAAATGGGAAAAAGGAAGAAGAAGAAGAAAGTCCAAAAAGCACTTGAAGAAGAAAAGGCAAATGAGAAAATACTATTTTGTATTATGGTTTATCTAATATAGAGAAAATAAATAACTACTAAATTGGGAAGCTCATACAAAAGATCAAAGAGGAAATAGTAATTAAATAATTATGAAACCAAATTTTATAAAAGCTTAGGAAAATATAGGAATGAAGAAAATTTACATGAATTCATTTGCTTAGAAATTTGTATAGGTTCTACTATATGTGATGCATGAATAGTGGATTTAAAAATGATATTCATTTGCCAAAAGAGAGGGCACAACTATAAATAAAACAACAATTCAAAAAAAAAGAATAAGAAGAATAAAATGAATAAGAGGAAAAAAAAATAAAATGAATAAAAATATTAAGAAGAATAAAAAGAATAAAAAGAATTAGTAGAGTAAGAAGAATAAGAAGAATAAGAAGTATAAGTAGAACAAGAAAAATAAGAAGTATAAGTAGAATAAGAAGAATAAGTAGAATAAGAAGAATAAGTAGAATAAGAAGAATAAGAAGAAT
>JAREIK010000246.1:65002-115515 GCA_029783825.1 Sapria himalayana
TTTAGATGTACCAATGGCATCCTCCAAAAAGAGAGGGGTATAATAATAAAACAAAGTTTTTTTTAAAAAAAATAATAAGTTAATTAGAAGAATAAGAAGAATAAGATAATAGAATAATAAAAAAAAGACAAATAAGAATAAGAATAAGAAGAGAATAAGAAGAATAAAAGAATAAGAAGAAAAAAAAAAGAATAAGAAGAATAAGAAGAATAAGAAGAATAACAAGAATAACAAGAATAAGAAGAAGGATAATAATAATATAATAAAAAATAAAGAAGAATAATAAGAATAAGAAGAATAACAAGATTTAGAAGAATAACGAGAATAAGAAGAATAACAAGAATAAGAATAATAAGTAGAATAAGAAGAATTACAAGAATGGAAGAGTAACAATAATAAGAAGAATAATAAGAATAAAAGAATAACAAGAATTAAAAGAATAACAGAATAAGAAGAATAACAAGAATAAAAATTATAAGTAGAATAAGAAGAATAAGTAGAATAAGATGAATAAGAAGACTACAAAGATAAATAAGAATAAGAAGAATAAAAAGAATAAGAAGAATAAGAAGAATAAGAAGAATAAGAATAAGAATAAGAATTAAAAGAATAAAAAGAATAAAAAGAATAAGAATTATAATAAAGAATAAGAAGAAAAATAAGAAAAAAAAGAAAAAGATTAATAAAAAGTATAAAATGAATAAAAAGATTAAGAAGAATAAGTAGATAATCTGCTAATTTTGGGGAAGAAGAAGCCATTAGTAATCGCGTCTTGAAGGGAATGGATTTTTTAGATAATATGAAATCATTTTTCTCATTTATTAAAAGTACCCCACTCCTATTTTCTTCTTCTTCAGAAATGCACGTGAAAAAGTATCGAGGAACCCTCGATACTCTTCTCTACTGAAGATATTCATAAGCTCACTAAGACTCATAAACACATGGTGGTGGGGAAGTTCTCTCACGGTCGACTACGCACTGATGATATATGTGCATTTTTCGATTCTCTGAAGCTCAAGGTGCTGATAAAAATAAGAGTTATCGATGCTAAATACGTATTGTTACAACTCCTCACAGAGGATGACTTCTATCATTTATCATTGAAGGGCGTCTACTAAATCATGGGTTATCCCATGAGAACAGTCAAATGGACTCCCAATCTTAACACTAGGGGGGAGTCAGCATTGGCCACAGAACGGTTTCTATTTTTTATGCTACCGATATATTTTTATGATAAATTTTCTATCTATTCCATCGCAAGCACACTAGGAACTCATCTTCTACTCGGCGGAGCAATAGCTACACTATCCAAACCTAGTGTGGCGAGGGTCTATATAGAAACAGACCTACAGAAGCAGCGACCTAACCACATATGGATTGGTGACAAGGAAGGAAGAGGCTTCTGGCAATAGGTTATTCTAGAAAACCTTTCCCTCCTTTTATTATTTTTGCATGAAAATGGGGCATAACATGCATAGATGTATAATGTATAAAATAAAATAGGAAAAATCACAGAGAATGAAAGAGAGGAAATGGAGGCTGGAAGGGGCAAAGAAATAGTGAAATATCAAAAAAACCCTCCCAAACCCTTCAAATTGCAATTCAATATAATGAGATAGAAGACAAGATAACTATAAATGAAAAACTAGTAATGAAGAGGAAATTAGGGCAGCAGAAATTGCAGAGGAAAATAAAAGGTAAGAA
This sequence comes from Sapria himalayana, assembly GCA_029783825.1. Classification (NCBI taxonomy): domain Eukaryota; kingdom Viridiplantae; phylum Streptophyta; class Magnoliopsida; order Malpighiales; family Rafflesiaceae; genus Sapria; species Sapria himalayana. Next base: position 66,707 of record JAREIK010000246.1, read on the forward strand.
AAGATGAGGAAAATAGAATAACTCACTAAAAAACAAAAGTACAAATGAAAACAAGGAGGAAATATTTAAAAGATGGTTAGTAGCTATAGAGGGTTATTTAAAAGAGGAAATAGTGGTAAGAAGTTCCATAATCCTCAACAGAAATGAGGAAGAAAATAGGACAGAATAAGAGGTACTTTAATGATGACATAAATATAGATAAATATAAATAAGGAATGGGAAATCGAAAATGGGCAATAGAGGAAATAAAGATAATGGCAGTATAATTAGGAAGGGGATGGAAAGGTGAGAGAGGAGGAAACTCAAGCTATATAAAAAAATCAAGAAATACAAAAAAAAAACTTAAACAGAACATATGATTCTAAAATCCACTAGTAATGTATAAATTCATAATCTGGAATATAAGGGGAGTTGCAAACCTCCCCTTAAGAAATAGATTAAAAAAATGATATATATGTATAACACTTCATTAATTATATAAATTGAACTAATGGTGGATATAAATCATTTAGAAACATATAAAAAGACCGTAGGATTAGAACATGCATTTGCTAATAATAACGGAAAGATATGAGTAATGTAGTGGAGTAATAAATTTATTCACATTGAAAAAGAAACAGAATAACTAATAAACTTCAGCCTAAGATGAAAGAAATAATTACAATAGTATATGCTAATAATAAGATGAAGAAAGAAAAGTATTATGGGATGAAATGAAGAATATAGCGATTAAAGATATCCCTTGGATAATAGGCAGAGACTTTAATATTGTGAGATTCGCCAAAGAAAAGAAAGGAGGTAGACCTCCAAACCCGTGGGCTACCTCTCACTTTAACAAAATCATAAATAAAACGAATTTGATAAAGGTTAATTTTCTAGGCTATCAATTTACATGGTGTAATAACCGATATAAAAAGGGCATCATATGGGGAAGATTAGATAGAGTCTTTTATAATATTAAATGGTTAGATTGATTTGGTTTGACTGAGGTTAAACACCTAAATTATGATAAAAAACATAATTATGATAAAAAACATAACACATACTAATAAAGCCTTCAAATTTCGAAATACATGGTGTTTACAACATGGCTTCTTGGCCATAGTAAGCAAATCATGGAACAAAGTAACTTCAGGAACTCCTATCCAATGCTTAAACTCAAACCTTAGTAGATTAAAAATTGAGTTAAAAAGATGGAACAAGAAGATATTTGGAGATAAAATAGAAACATAAGAGAAGCAGAGGATTTAGTCATAAAAAGAAATCAGGAATTTGAAAGAGATCAAAATAGTAATACTGGAAGTGCCCTCAGTCAAGCTCAAGCCCGACTAAAATTAAAACTTTTAATGGAAGAAGCATTTTGGAAATATAAAGCCAAAATAAAATTGCTAAAAGAAGAAGATAAAAATACTAAATTCTTTCAGAAACTAACAAAACTCAAAGAGCTAAAACATAGAATAAACGGTATAAATGGTAAAGAATAATGGCTTAGCCAAGAAATTGAAATGCAAAGATATTTTGCTAAATTTTTTGAAAAGAAACTGGGTGAAAATCGCAATCACAAAGGAGATACTTCTGATTGTGAACCTTAAAGATAAGATGAAAAAGGAAAGATAGATATGTTTAGGCAACCACAAAACATGCCTATGGTAGGCTACTTAGCATATGTAGATGATATAATGATCTTCCCAAATAGAGATGGTAGATCGATGCATAATTTGATGGAGCTATTAAGATGTATGGAAGAAGAAATAGGCCAATAGTTAAATAAAAGAAAAAGTCAATATATGGTGGCTTCAAAATCCCCTCCCACATTAATTCATAGAATTAAATACATTATAGATTTCTCCCACAAAAAAGAAGAAATAATTTATTTGGGTTGCCTAGTCTATGAAGGTAGACTAAAGATAGAATACTTGGACTTTTTAATGGTGAATATAAAAAATAAAATATTAGGATGGAAGGAGGAAACCTTAAACATGAGAGGAAGAATCACATTATTTGCCCTTGTGCTGCAAAGTTCTATAATGCATTATATAATAATAACTCTATGCCCAAAAAATTTGTTAAGAATATAGGAAAAAAGTTTGCTAACTTTTTATGGGGTAAAAAAGAAGGTAAATATAAAATGCACTAAAAGAAATAAATGATTTATGCTTTCTTGTACAAAGAGGCTGGATTGGGAATTACTAAGAATAGTGAGCTAGCCAAGTCATGGGATAGCAAAAGGTGGTGGAGGCTCAAAAAAATATCAGCTAATGGGCTGAATTTATGAGAGCTAAATATTGCATAAATGATAATCCATTTTAGAAAATAACTGAAGCATGAAATCATAGGTTTGGGTGCAAATGCTCAAACAAAGAGACTTAATGGAAAAATATTCTAAACTTACCTGACATGGTTGGATATGGATGACAAATCCGGATGGAGAATTCTCACTCAAATTAGTGAAATCCATAATAAGAAAAAAGAAAGAAGAATAATCTTTATTTAGTTGGATCTGGAATAATGATAACCTACAAAAAATTAAAATATTCATGTGGAAGGTGCTTTTAAATATTCTACCTATAAATTCTAATATAAAAAAAAGGGTATACAGTTGGCCTCCATGTGTGAATGTTGTTTAAGTGAGACTGAAACCTTAGACCATATCCTATCATTAGGTAGGGTGGCAGCTAAAATATGGAAAAGATTAGAATCAGAAATGCATTTAAAATATGCACATCACTCACTAAAAATGCGGCTTCAAAAATGGAGCAAAGCTCACACGTCTAGTAGTTCTCAGAAATGGATTAAAAATAATGTCCCCCTAATAGCTATCTAATGCATCTAGAGGCTAGAAATAAAAACAGGTTTGAGGAGTAGAGCATGTCAATTGAATATATCTGTAGGGATGTAAAAGAAGAAACCAGAAAAATATCTAAAGCATATCCTTTAAAAATACAAACAACAGACTTAGAAAAAGACACCTTGAATTTTTGGAATTTAAAAGTGAATCAGCCAAAACAGTTTAAGTCAATAAGTATAAAATGGGGAAACCCTACGAAAGATAGGTTTGTGCTGAACACAGATGGTAGCTTATATAGAGATATTGGAGTAAGAGGAGGAGGTGGTGTTATTAGAAATTCTGAATGAAAGCTAATTCTAGCTTTCACAAGGAATTTTCAAGCTTCATCAGCACTGCATACAGAAATTTTAGCACAAAAAGATGGAATGAGACTTTTCAAAAAATTAGAAATTAATCACCTAGACATCCAAATAAACTCGAACATAGTGGTAAACTTAGTTAATAAAAATATAGTAAGATGGAAATACGAGGAAGAAATTGAAGAAATATTACAAGTAATCAACACATTAGATTTCACTATAAAACACATATTTAGAGAGGCTAATTCTTTAGTAGATAAGCTAGCTAAAGAAGGAAGAACAAGAGGAAACGAAGAATATAAGGAAGAGAATCTTCCGGACAAATACACATGTATTGTAAAAATGGATAGTAAGGAGTATCCTTACATCAAAAAAATAAAATTATAGTAGTAAATAACTAGAAGCAAAACAGTAAGAAAAGACTAGAAACATAAACTATCATATATATTTTTGGATTTCTAAGTTAATCTTGCACGTACAAGTCCATTTAAGCTGCCTGTTCACAAGATGAAGACATGGAGTAGAGCATGCTTTTAGAAAAATAAATCTAGAGCTGAGTGTATCTGAAAAGGCAGGAAAAGGTTTTGATGATTCAAGTGCCACCATGGTCCAGAGGGGTGACAACAAGTGTTGGTTTGTTAATTTTTTTTATAGGGTAGAGGAGAAGAGAAGACAACATATCATGGAGGGGAATATAGCAGACTCGGAGCAGAATTATGGTTTTTGGGTGTTTGTGTGTATGAATTTTTGGCCATGTTTCTGATTGAAAGAGGATCTATGATGTGTCTGTAAAGGGTTTAAAGGGCAAAGGGATATAGCAGAATAGACAAGGTAGGAATATGGTTTGTTCTTTTGTAGGGTTGTTTTCAGAGGAGGAGGAGGAGGAGGAGTAATATGAAGTAAAAATAGAAGCTCGGGGAGGTTCTTTCCGCCATAGTTAGTGGGATAATGCAGGACCAGATTACTGAATATCGGGCTAAATAAGTCAAGGTAGATTAAATTTAACTTATACTTGATTATTTCTATGCTAATATTGTAGGGATATAGTACAAAGATATATGATGAAATGGGCTGGATTAATCAGTAGAAGTAGGGATCTCAAACACAAAAAATTTGTTCAAATGAGGGGCTGCGACAATTGCTTTTAGTTCCACTGGTCGATATCAAAAAGCATGACAAGCCTCAAAGAGGAGACCACCAATCAAAATAAGACATAATAGTAAAATGTAGGGATAGCAAGTAAAAATCAAAACTGAAAAATCAGAGGGGGCATGGGGATGGAGGGAGATTTGTAGTCTATATATGTTTGTGGCATTGATTATTGTTGTTGTGTAGGGGATAGAATAATAGAAAAATTAGTTTCAAAAGAGTTAGAACGAGACAAATATCAAGACAGAAAGCATCCACAATGAAAATCCAGTCTCCCTAGTCCTGAGGGGGGATTATAAAGAAAAGAAAAGAGCTAGGCCGGATATGGAGGACATGTTTTTTGCTTGTGTTTTTGTCGGTTGCTGTCTTTTGGTTTAGGCACAGGTCAACTAAGGCAGAAAATAAAATGGTGAAAGTGGAGATGGAGGGCTGTTGATTTGGGTGTCTATTATGGCTTAATTGGAGTAGTCAAGTCTGTCAAGCTGACTATGTTGATTATAATGGTAACACAGTCAGAATCTGTGATGATTAGGTAATGTGTAAGAGTCTGTATTTATTTTCAGTAGGTGTGTGTCTGTTAAGATGTCGGTAATGTTTGTTGAAGCTGCATAAAAGTCAAGTAGATTCTGCCATTTATGACAAAATAGGTATTGTTTTGATGTTGTCTGTAATGTTGGTAAGGGTAGTGTCTGTAAAGGTGGCTGTTATGGGTCAGTAAGGTGAGTTAGATATGAGGAGTGACATGATGAGCCTTGGATCAAACCATCTCAGCAAGACTAAATGGGCAGATAATCAGAAAGATGAGCAATAGAGAGCTAGGAGGACAACAACAAACAGACAATTGGAGCTGGAAAAGGAGTAACTGGTTATAAAGGTGATCAAAAGTAGGACTGCATAATCAGAATATGGTCTAATAGAAAGTCCAGATTTAAAAACAAAAGGTGGCTTAGAAGGCCAACATAGAGAGCTGAATAATGAAGGAAACTCTAGAATTGTTTCATTCATATTTTATATATTGTAATTTCAAGTAAGGGGTGTAAGAGGGTTAAGAGTAGTATGTAGTTTGTAAAAATAGTATTCCTTTTCCAAAAGGGAGAGTTATTATAATAATAAAATACCTTTAAAAAAGTAGAATAAGTTGATTAAGAAGACTAAGAAGATTAAGAAGAATAAGAAGAATAAACACGATAAGAAGAATAAGAAGAATAATAAGATTAAGAAAAATAAGAATAATAAGATTAAGAAGAATAAGAATAAGAAGGATAAGATGAAAAACAAGAATAAGAAGAATAAGAAGAATAATAAGAATAATAAGAATAAGAAGACAAAGAAGAATAAGAAGAATAAGAAGCATAAGGAGGATAAAAATAATAAGAAGAATTAGAAGAAAAAGAAGAATTAGAAGAATAAGAAAAATAAGAAGAATAAGAAGACTAAGAATGTTAAGAAGAATAATGAAATTAAGAAGAATAAGAAGACTAAGAATGTTAAGAATAATAATAAAATTAAGAAGAATAAGAAGAATAAGAAAAATAAGAAGATTAAGAAGAATACAAAAAATAAGAATATAAAGAAGAATAATAAGAGAACGTATATTAAGAAGAATAAGAAGGATAAGAAGAATCAAAAGAATAAGAAGGTTAAAAAGAATAATAAGAATAAATAGAATATAATGAAAAAGAAGAATTTGAAGAATTTGAAGAATTTGAAGAAAAAGATGAATAATCAGAATAAGAAGAATAAGAATAATGAGAATAATAAAAAATAATAAGAAGAATAAGAAAAATAAGAAGAAAAAGAAGAATATGAAGGATATGAAGAATTTAAAGAATAAGAAAAATAAGGAGAATAAGGAGAATAAGGAGAATAAGAATAATAAGAATAATAAGAAATATAAGAAGAATATGAAGAATAAAAAGAATAATAAGAATAAGAATTATAAAAAAGAATAATAAGAATAATAAGAATAGGAAGAATAAGAAGACTAAAAAGAATAAGAATAATATGAAAAATAAGAAGAATTAGAAGAATAAGAAGAATAAGAAAAATAAGAAGAAAGGTAGGGTGATGAGGGCCTTCACGATGAGAGGTGAAGCCTTCTCACCCTTGCATGGAGATATCATGGCCTTGCATAAGGAAATGTAGGTCTCCAAAGAAAATGATTTTTGATATATTCAAGTACAAGTAGACTCATGCTTGTTAGTGCACCTTGTACTAAGTAAAATAGAATTAATAGAGACATGAGGAAGAGATTAACATAATTAAAAAATTACTAATTGAATTAAAAGGAGGAATATTGCATATATTTAGGGAAGCAAATGCATTGGCAGATAAATTAGCGGAAGAAGGTAGGAGGAAAGGGGATAATGAGTTTGAAGGGAATGAAATCCCTGATAGGCTAAAAGGCTTATTATACTTAGACAAAATAGGTTTTCAATATATTAGAATTAAAAAGATTAAAGATTAGGATTATTTAAGTTACAAGACAAGGGGTCCATGGAATTTGAATTAAACTTCTTTATTTTAATTTAATAAATTTTGCTTGTCGAACTTGTTTTGCAGTCTTAAGCAGATCACAGGCGAATGTCTTAAATGCATGAATCACCTCAGTCGGGACTAAAATGAAGCAGGCTAGATTAAACTGGTTATTCTGTGTATTTTTTGTGTGGTTTGCTGTTGTTTTATTAGATATAGGTTTAGTAGTATCTTGGAGTGGAGGATGCTACAATCAGCCAAAGGGGAAAAGAGTGCTAAAGAGGGTGTGAGGAGCTGTGTGTGTATTTGTTTGTGGAATATTGATTGCGGAGTTGTGTGTGTGTATATTTGTTTGTAATAATGAGTCGGCATTCTAGAAGTTTGTGTTATGCATCTTGAATGGATGTAGGTATGGGAGTCAGTTTGTGTAATGTGTCGATAGGGGAGTTGATAATGGGTCTGTAATGGGTGTGGGGAGGGACGGGGGGGGGGGGGGGGGGGGGGGGGGGGGGGGTTGGTTGGTGAGAACTAGCTCATTGATAATATAGGCTTGATAAAGGATGGAAGAAAAATGATCCAACCAAGGTGGCTAGAATTTCAATTAGAGCCTAAGGCCAGACTAGTTATGATACGGCAGGGGATCCAAGGTCATAAAAAAGATTACTATTGAATTGCAAAAAATTTATATTTAAATAAGTGCTACAATTTCGGTTTTTTTTAATTGTAGATTAAGGAGTATGCAAGGTGTAAGAGGGTTAAGGGTAGTATTAGTTTGTAACAATATTTCTCCGCCAAAAGAGAGGGTCATAATAATAATAAAAAACTTTCCAAAAAAAAGAAGAATGAGAAGAATAAAAAAGACTAGGAAGATTAAGAAAAATAAGAAGAATAATAATAATAACAAGAATAAGAAGAATAAGAGGAATAACAAGATTAATAAGAATAAGAATAATAAAAAGAATAAAAAGAATAAGAATAATGAGAAGAATAAGAACAATTAGAAGAATAAGAAGAATAAAAAGAATAAGAATAATAAGAAGAATAAGAAAAATAAAAGAATAAGAAAAATAAGAAAAATAAGAAGAATTAGAAGAATAAGAATAATAAAAAGAATTAGAAGAATGAGAAGTATAAGAAGAATAAGAAGAAGAAGAAGAAGAAGAAGAAGAAGAAGAATAATAATAATAATAATAATAATAATAATGAGAAGAATATAGAAGAATAAGAAGAATAAAAAAACTAAGAAGAATATGAAGAATAAGAAGAATAAGATGAATAAAAAGAATGAGAAGAATAAAGAAGACTAAAAAGATTAAGAAAAATAAGAAGAATAAGAAGAAAATAAACAATAACAAGAATAAAAAGAATGAAAGGAATAACAAGATTAATAAGAATGAGAATAATAAGAATAATAAAAAGAATAAGGATAAAAATAATAAGAATAATTAAAAGAATAAGAACAATTAGAAAATAAGAAGAATAAGATGAATAAGATGAAAAAAAGAAAAAGAAGAATACTAAGAATGTCAAATAAGAATTTCTGAAAACTTCCAGCTCCAAGAACTAGAGAGAGAAAGTGGGAATTTTACATAGAGAAAGCTTCAATTTGTGGAGCACTTGCCAATTCATAAAATTAAAGCTGAAAATTTTGGAAAAGCTATCACTTTAGAGAGAGAAAATCACAATTTCTAGAGAGAGGAAATCGCCATTTCTACTCAAATCAAGCACCATTCAAGTGGAAAATGGAGCAAAGGGACTTATTATCAAATAAAAAGTAATTTGCTTCAATATTGAAGGAACCCACACCTCCTCTTCCTTTGTTCGAAAAAATAAATAAAAACACTGTAGTTATCATCTCCACGGAAGAGATACAGAGGCTCATAGAGCCATTTGAACACACGCTTATTGGGAAATTCTCGTATGGCAGACCACGAGCACAAGAACTACACACATTTATTTCTTTGTTGAAGTTTAAGGGGGTGGTGAAGTTCATGGATTTTGACGCGAAACACGTTATCTTGTAGTGCTACATGGAGGATAATTTTCAAAGGTTATGGCAAAGAAGACTATGGCAGGTAAACGGTTTTCCTATGCGTATTTTGAAGTGGACGAAAAACTTCAATCCACAGGAAGAACCTCCCATTGCCCCGGTATGGTTTTCTCTCCCCAATCTACCATTGTTTCTATATAGTAAGCATGCATTGTATGTGATTTCTTCTTGCTTGGGGAAGCCGATGCTTCAGGATGAGGCAACAGCCTCTATGACTAGGCCAAACAATGCCTGAGTATGTGTGGAGTGCAATTTGCTTACACGACCACCCACAAAAATATGCATATGCAGTGGAGAAGGTGAATTGAGAGAGGGGTTCTGGCAAACTGTAATACCCGAGAAACTAGCATTTTACTACCTAGCATGTAAAAGGCTAGGACATGATATGGGTGATTGCAGGCTGGAGGTAGAAGAGAAGGGGTAGGAGGGTAGAGGAAGAAAGAGATGGATTAGGAAGGAAGAAGGAAAACAAAAGGATAGTTATAAAGAGAAGCAGGAGGGAGGATAATTGCACACGACTTTAGTAATAGAGGAAGGCCAAGATAGGAGTAATGAGGAGAGAAAATCAATAGAAAAGGGAGGAAGTAACATAAATATAGGGGCAGAATTAGATGTAGGAAAATAGGGGGGAGAAGAGAGTGAAAAGATGAAGGTTGGGTGGAAGTAAAAAGAAAAAGAAAAGGGGGAAAAAGGTTTAAATCAAGGAGGGTTTTAAAGGAGAACTCGAAGGATCTCAGCTGGATGGATGAGGATCTTCTAGACTTTCCAGAAGAAGACTCGGATGTGTACAGCTGCCCTCCACTAGGAAGGGAAGAAGGGAATAGGGAGGGAGAAATTAGTAAGTTAAAAGATGATTTAGAAATGTATAAAGAAGATATGGAAAAGCTCACGAGGGTTCAAGCCATGGAAGCCATAAAACAAATGGCTATGCAACTAGGACAGCAGGTAGGATATAAAAAAATTATGCAAATTACTCCTAACGTATACAAGTCCACAAGGAATAGAAAGAAACATCTAAATAATACGTATGAGTCTAAGTGTACAACAAGAGCTCAAGCAAAGTCAGGATTCAATGGATAGATGTCTTTATTGGAACATTAGGGGGGTGGCAAATAACCCTTCAATAAATAGATTAAAACTATTAATAAAAGCTCATAAAATACCCCTAGTAATTATAGCGGAACCAATGGTTCAGAAAGAACAATTAACAAAGTCTAGTGAATTATTAGGAGTTAATAATGCATATGCTAACACAAATATAAGCTTTGGATTATGTGGCATAAATATATAAATATTGTAATAATAAAAGACACAGCTCAAGTAGTTCACTTTAAAACAAATCAAGATTCAGATGCAATAATCTCAGTAGTTTTTGCTAAAAATGCTAAAAAAGATAGATTTGAATTATGGAAAGAGATGCAAGAAATAGCTAAAAAAGATACACCATGAATTATAGGAAAAGATTTTAATATAATTGGAAGTGAGAAGGAAAAGAGAGGAGGAAAAACTCCAGATAAAGTTTCTATAACACAATTTAATAATATAATTGTGAATGCTAATCTTATGGAAGTAGATTTTACAGGATCAAGATATACTTGGTGCAATAACTGGCGAAAAAGAGGAGCAATTTGGGCAAGATTTGATAGAGTCCTGTGTAATGCAAAGTGGATAGCCTCTCAAGGAGCCACATGGCTGAGACACTTAAACAGGACCTGTTCAGATCATAGCCCTTTGCTCATAACAAGCCATAAGAATCAGTGCATGATAAGTAGTTTTAAATTTCAAAATATGTGGGCAAAGCACACAGAATTTGAAAGTGTGGTGAAAGAGTCCTGGAAAAAGTCAGCAATAGGAAAGCCTATGCAGGCTCTATTGCTTAAGTTACATAGATTAAAAATAGCTTTAAAATCATGGAATAAAGAGGTTTTTGGAAACATAAACCAAAAAATAAAGGAGATGGAGGAGGAAGTGGAAAAATTAGAATTAGGATTTGAGAATACTCAAAATGAAGATATCAAAATAGAACTAAGTAAAGCTAAAGGCAAACTGAGACTAAGATTACATATGGAAGAAATTTTTTGGAAACAGCGAGCAAAGATTAAATGACTTAAAGATGGAGATAAAAATACAAGATTTTTTTAAAATGTGAGTAAAGTTAAAGCTAACAAAAACAAAATAAAAGGTATACAAAACAAAGAAGGAACTTTGGAAGAGAATGAAGAGAAAATTGGAACCCTCTTTGAGGATTTCTTTAAATCTCATTTATGCGACAGAGAGAAACATGAAAGGGATTCTTTAATGAATGAAATTAAAGCTACTATTACTAACAAACAAAACAATAAATGGTCTTGATAAGGACAGTGCATCAGGTCCTGATGGCTGGAATAATTATTTTTTCCAGGTCAGTTGGCATCTGATTAAAAATGATCTCATTACTGTAGTTGTAAGTTTCTTTGTAGGTGCGAACATACCCAAGGAATGGGTGAAATCATTTATTGTATTAATTCCAAAGAAGGAATCACCACATAAATGCGAGGATTTTAGGCCTATCAGTCTATGTAATGCTCTCTATAAAATTCTAGCTAAAATATTACAAAATAGGTTAAGTGATATATTACCACAATTAATATCTCAAGAACAAATAGGTTTTGTTAAGAATAGGCTACTGATTGAAAATATAAAACTTGCATCAAAAATGATGAAGGAATTAGATATAAAAACAAGAGGGAAAATTTTAGTAGTAAAATTGGATTTGTCTAAAGCTTTCGACATGGTGGAATGGGACACACTATGCTTTGTTATGAGGAAATTTGGGTTCTCTAAAACATGCATAGATCTAATATATAAATGCATATCCAGTGTATGGGTAAAAGTTATTGTAAATGAAAAGATATGAGAGGAATTTAAGACAAAAAGAAGTTTAAGACAAGGAGACCCGTTGTCTCCTTTATTATTTGATATTTATTTAGAATTACTAATTCGTAATTTAAATAAAAGAATGGCGATAGGGAAGATTATTCCATTCAGGCAACTTAATAATACTCCGAGAATAGGTTATTTAGCTTATGCAGATGACCTTATAATATTCACTAATGCAAGCAGAAAATCACCGAGGAATTTAATGAAGCTTTTACAAGAATTAGAGATAGAAACGAGGCTAATGGTAAATAAAAAAAATGTCAGTTTTTGTTAGCAACAAAAACTATAGAAAAAATTGCAAGCAATATAAAAAGTATCACAGGTTTCATTCAAAATAAAGGGGCGTTAGTGTACTTAGGCTGCCCGATATATGATGGTAGATTAAAAGAGAAGTATTTAACAATACTTAAAGATAAAATGAGAAAGAAAATAGTAGGCTGGAAGAAAAATTTATTGGGATTTGGAGGAAGGATCATGTTAATTACACATGTACTGCATAGTACGTTAGTACATATTTTGTCAGTCATTCACCCTCCTAAGAAATTTGTTAGAAAATTGGAAATGGAGATGGCTAACTTTTTATGGGGTAAAAAAGATGGGAGGCTAAAGCTTCATTGGAAGAACTGGAAGATATTTGTCAACTAAAAGATGAAATAGGTTTGGGCATTTCTAGTCTTCAAGACATAGCCACAACATGTGGCTGTTAAGGCTGCTGGAGACTAAAAGAAAGTGACAGTCTATGGGAAAAGTATATGAGAGTTAAATATGAAGGGGAAAAAGTCAAGAGCTCGAAGAATGCCTCGAAGAGTTGGAAAGCAATAGAAAAATAGAAAGAATTAGTGGATTCACACTCAATAATGAAAAAGAGTGGCTGGGGGTGGACACTGAACCTACAAGGTAATTTTACTCTAAAATCATCAAAAGAATTAGTTAGAAGAAAAAAACCAGTACAAACAATTTTTAAATGGGCATGGAAGGTAGATATTCGGCAAAAATGTGATTGCTTGCATGGAAAGCTCTTGTCAATGCCTTACCACTTGATAATAACATTCCAAGAAAAGGCATAACAATGGCTTCTAGATATGACTGCTGCTTTGATGCAGAAGAATCTATTGATCATTTATTCTCATAAGTGAAAATAGCAGTGAATGTCTGGAATGAGCTAGAAGAAATAAATCAGATTAGATCTAAAAAAGAAGGGCTAATAGAAAGAATTAAAAAATGGTAAAGAGAAAATTCACAAAGCCCAATTAGAAACTGACTAACCCAAAATCTCTCACATAGTCACATGTAGTTATCTGGAGCATATGGAAAGACCGAAACAAAAGCAGATATGAGGGAATAGGTATGAATTCTATTGAAATAGTAAAAGATATTAGAAAGAAAATAAGTAATATATCTTGTTCAAAGCCTATTAAAGTTGAGAATTGAGGTAAAAATAGAGTAGTAAGAGACACATGGTCACTTTCCACTAACAAAATTAAGACTTATAGAGTAAGAAGTATAAAATGGAAGAAGCCCCCTGGGGGCAAGTTATCTCTTAATACTGATAGAAGTTTTAACAGGGATATAGGGGCAGCAGGAGGAGGAGGAGGAGTAATAAGAGATTCTCAAGGAATGATTATAAAAGCATTTACTATATTTGGTAGAGCTTGTTCAACCCTTCACTTGGAAATCAATGCTTTGAAGAAAGGGCTATATGTCTGTAAAGACATGGGATTTAAAAATTTGCTAATTCAGGTTGACCCTAAGTTGATATTGGATTTGGGTTTTAAAAGAATAACATTATGGAAGTTTGAAGAGGAGATTGAGATAATAATAAATCTCATTAAAGATCTAAATACAAATATTTCTCATATATATAGGAAGGCTAATGCACTAGCTGATGGTCTGGCTAGAATAGGAGCGGCCAAAGGAGAAAAAGAATATGACGAGAAAACTATAGCTAAAAAATTAAAAGGTTTAGCAACGCTGGATAAGCTTGCATTCCCTTATCTAATAAAAAACAAAGTAATAGGAAAGTAGGGCGGGAAACACTAATAAAGTAAACATTAAATTATTGTTATAAAGGTTATCTATTTAGTCTTAAAATATAATTAGAAATTATGTGGCAAGGTGTTGTATAGTTGTCTGTGTAGGGGATGTTTTTTTGCAGGTAAAGAAAGATGCTCAAATAAAGCATAATAGTGATTGAAGCTTAAAGAAAGTGAGGAAATTTCTAATGCATTATATGTTTTAATATTCTGGATTTTAATAAGGCAGGAGTAGAAAATATTCTGCAGGAGTCTGTAAACATTTAATTTGTCTACCAAGTGTATGTGTTATTGCTGTTGGGTCTGTATTATCAGAGGTGAGGAGGTGTAAGGGCCAAATGTGAAATATAGATGGAGACATGTAAGTTACTGTTCACAAATGAGTAAAGTGGAATAACACTGCTGCCCAGGAAAAGCATCAGATGGACACATTAAAGCTGCTGCCATGCTCAATAAAAAGAAGAGCAAATGATTTGAAAGAATGAAACAGAATGGAGGCATTAAAGATTTCGGGCAGAGATGGATAACAATTCAACCAGGGGAAAAAGGAGTCAACCGCTATAACTATCTTAATTTTCTTTCTGATTGAATGATGCAGGAATGAGTGCCCGAAATAGGAATCACGTATAAAAGCTTGCAGAAAAGTGATAAAAGTTCGGTGGCATAAAATATAGAGGCTGATTAGTGTTGGCTGCTGAGTGTTTGTCAAGTGTTTGGAGTGTGTAAAGGTAGGTCTAATTTTAACGAATCTGTTGAGTTAGAATGGAGTCTGTCATGTGATTGTAGTCTGTCTAGTGTTTACTGAGGTTGGTGTGTGCAGCAAAGGTCTACTGAGCTTGTTGAGCTAGGCAAGTAAAGGCGGTCTTTAAAGGTAGGTGAGGTAAGTTGTTAAGTTAAAATGAAGTTTGTCTAGTGTTTGTAGAAATATTAGAGTCAAATGTAAAGGTCTGCTGAGTCTGTCAAGTTTGGCAAGGGAGGGTGGTCTGTAATTTGAGGTAGGTGAATAAAGGGTGGTCTGCTGGCAAAATCGAACCCATGAAAAATGCAGTCGGTCCAGTGTACACACACAAGAGTACAATAATTATAGTCAAATGTAGTCTGTTTGTAGAAATGTTAGAGTACAGTAAGAGGAGTTAAATATAGAGTCTGTCTAATTAGAGTCTCAAGGGGTGAAGGAGGAGCTTACAAAAACACAAGAAAAGCTACAACATGAGCTTAAGCTGTGAAAGATGTATGGTCAAAGGGAAGGCAAAGATGCAAAAGAAAAAGCAAAAGAGGGCTAGAAGAGATACCAAAAAAGATTGTCATTCCAATGATAATATGTCGGCATCAGCCGAAAAATAATAAGGCCGCAGAAGCCTAGCACGAAAATCAATCCAGCAAAAGTCTAGCACGAGAATAATGATAAAGAGAATGTTCTAAAAATATATTTAATATTACATAACCATTTTGTTTTATTTAGTTAAGAAAGGGTGTAAAAGGGGCAAGGGTAGAAGTAAGTTGTAAAAATGGTATTCCTTCGCCAAAAGAGAGGGTTATATTAATAATAAAACAAATTTTAAAAAAAAGCTTCAATTTGTGGAAGAAAGTTATGGGTTTGAACTAAAAATGGAAGAAATTGATTATCTTGCACATAAAAATTTATTTTCCAACACATATCATTTATCTTCCGTGCCTAATAAACAAGCCTCAAGTAAAAATGGTGAGCTCATGATTTTATTCTCCCCAGAAGAAATTTCAAAACTTTCGAAAGTCCACATACTCGCGCTAATTGAGAAATTCTCTCATCGACATTCGTTCATAAATGAAATACGTAAATTCTTTTCCTCACTAAAGCTCAAGGGCATGGTCAAGGTAGGTGCTATGGACAATAAGCATATGCTGCTACAATTTTTTATAGAGGAGGACCACCTTCACGTGTGGTTGAAGGAACACTAGAAAATATACGGGCTTCCTATGAGAACATTCAAATGGACGGAAAAATTTAATGCGAAGGAAGAAAGCCCACTCTCACCAGTATGGTTTCTTCTACCTCAACTGCCTATTCACTTCTTTAATAAACTGTCTCTCTTCTCCATCTCAAAATTATTGGAAATCTTCTATTGATGGATGGAGCCTCTGCCACTCTTACTAGACCAAGTGTCGCAAGAGTTTGTGTAACGCCAAAAAAATACCCTAAAATTTTTTTTTTATAATTTTATTATATATTCAGGTATAAATTGAGTCAAACATGGGTATTTCTGAAAATTGTTAAATGGATATTAATTTTTATTTGATAAATGATTTAAAAGATTAAACCCGAAAATTTACCCAAGTGTCAAGGGCAAAAGTGAAAACTTATAAAATCTGGACCTAAAGGTCATTTGTGAATATGTTTATGTGTCTAAGAGTGAATATGAAAAAATTTGAAGTGAAAATAGAAGGATGTATGGGCTATATAGCATTTTGGGGATAACTTAAATCCAAATGGGCTTTGTAGGCTAACTAAGGCCTTATATGAGAAGTGATTTAAAGATCAAACTTTAGTCTAAAAGCTCATTAGATCAAAAAAAAAGTGTTTGGGAGAGAAGAGAGGAGCAAAGAGAGGAAGCTAGGGTTTTGTAGAAGAAATCAAGAGATTTGTGCAAGAACTTACAAGGTTGTTCAAGGAGAAGGCTAGGCCAAGGGTTTCCAAATGATTCAAGGTATGTGAATAAACTCTAAAATTTATTTTTTATGATGTTTGAGTACGAAAAACCCTAAATCATTCATGGGATTTGCTTGTGATTGGTTTAGGATGATATTAGGATGTTATTAAGAGTGATTGACATGATTAATTTTGAATTTTGAGGTGTTTTGGAAGAAAATCACGAAGAGGGAATTTATGGTATTTCAAAGGAGATGCTGTCAAAATTTATCAAAACTCATGTTTTTGTTTTGGCCATAACTTAGTCATTTCTTATCCTAATTGAGTGATTCAAATTTCTAGGTAAACTAGACTTATAGGAGAATAA
The DNA here is from genome assembly GCA_029783825.1 of Sapria himalayana. NCBI lineage: Eukaryota > Viridiplantae > Streptophyta > Magnoliopsida > Malpighiales > Rafflesiaceae > Sapria > Sapria himalayana. The sequence continues at coordinate 83,473 of JAREIK010000246.1, forward strand.
TTTACTTGAAGTAATGGTACACACTATATCACCCCTAAGTGTCGATAAATCCTTCGAAAGGGGAGCTATGTGAAAGAAAGAAAAAAATAATCTGCTTCTGTTTTGAAAATTAGAGTAGTCTGAATATAAAATTCCATAACTTGAGATTTTGGGATTCAAATTGGATGATTCCAATTGGAGGGGAAACCTTAGAACCATATCTTCAAATGAGTAGAAGGGACTATTACCAATTTATGGAGTTAAGATCCCTGAAATTGAGAAAAACAGTTGGTAACTGAGTGAATTGGGCATACCGACCAGTTTGGCATAAAAATGCCATAACTTGTATTTGGGTGATCCAAAGTAGATGATTCAAATTCCTACTACAAATAGACTAATAGAGCTATAATTTTCGTAAAAAATTTATCAGCTAAATATGATTCAATTAATCCAAAAAAAAAATAGGCAAGTGAAGGTGTATTGGGTAGACAACCCTAAACAAAAATCCTAGAATGCACAAATGATTTTTCTTTGATTATTCGTTGATTGTGAAATATGTGCGATGGATTAGGGATTAACGGGGAGGATAGTTCAAGTTGAGGTCGAGATTCCGAGAACGGGAATTAAAGGACGACATTCTTTTTGGGTTTGTTCTATCTACTTCCATTCCTTGTTTCACGTTTTTGAATGTTTGTTATACCTTTTCTTATTCTCATTTCAATATTTGAAATACTTGTTCTAAATGAATAAGAAAGGCATATTGAATGGGTTTAATTGATTTAAAGAAATTGATTGTAAAATGTTTGCATATGAAAATTTCATGACTATTAAAAGTGAACTATTTATACAAATGTATGAATTGTATTGTACTTTGCTATAAAAGATTTGAACGCCCTTAATAGAATATTAACCATTTGGTTCGTATTAAGGATAGATTGGTATACTAATAGGAGTCAAAATAACAGTACTGCGAACGATTTTATTGATATGTCACTCCGATCAGCAGCCCAGCGGGACCGTATCGGTAGTGTTCACTATTTGATTGTTATAACCAGTCAGTAGCCCAGCGGAACAGTACTGTGTTATAAAACCGTTTTTATACCGGCCTGCAGCCCAGCGGAACCATGCCGGTGACTATGATATCTGGTATAACGAAGACAAAGATTAAATTCATTAAGGGCATAATTGAACTGATGTGCATAATTGAATTGATTGCCATAATTGAACTGATTGGCATTACTGAATTGAATTGAATTGCACAAATGAATTGAATTGCATAACTGAATTGAATTTGTGAGTATATTTGAATTGATTTGAAATTGTGAAATATTGGAATTGAAAAGAGCATTGTAAATGCATGATTTGATTAATGCATGATTTATTGAATATGAAAGTGTATTTTGGGATGATCAATGAATTGTAACTGATTGTATATATAACAAGTATATGTATTGTATTTACATTAATTATCCATAAGGTTTGAAAGTATTGAATTGCTAAATTGCATGATTTGTTTTAACTGAAACTCAAGAATGGATTTGTATAGAACCACTAAGCATGAAAATGCTTAGCATATTGTTTTACCAATACGGAGGTACCGAGTGATAGATAGTGAAAGGGGAAAGAGGCAAGATCGAGAAGCATAGAGTCACTGAGAAAGAATTGAGGAGTATGCTCCGTCATATGCATTAATATCATTTTGAGCATGACTTTATTTTGTATTTTAAAAATAGTAAATTACGAAACAATGTTGTGTAATATTTTGAAAGGCATGGTATGCTATTTTGTGAAATATGTGCGATGGATTAGGGATTAACGGGGAGGATAGTCCAAGTTGAGGTCGAGATTCCGAGAACGGGAATTAAAGGACGACATTCTTTTTGGGTTTGTTCTATCTACTTCCATTCCTTGTTTCACGTTTTTGAATGTTTGTTATACCTTTTCTTATTCTCATTTCAATATTTGAAATACTTGTTCTAAATGAATAAGAAAGGCATATTGAATGGGTTTAATTGATTTAAAGAAATTGATTGTAAAATGTTTGCATATGAAAATTTCATGACTATTAAAAGTGAACTATTTATACAAATGTATGAATTGTATTGTACTTTGCTATAAAAGATTTGAACGCCCTTAATAGAATATTAACCATTTGGTTCGTATTAAGGATAGATTGGTATACTAATAGGAGTCAAAATAACAGTACTGCGAACGATTTTATTGATATGTCACTCCGATCAGCAGCCCAGCGGGACCGTATCGGTAGTGTTCACTATTTGATTGTTATAACCAGTCAGTAGCCCAGCGGAACAGTACTGTGTTATAAAACCGTTTTTATACCGGCCTGCAGCCCAGCGGAACCATGCCGGTGACTATGATATCTGGTATAACGAAGACAAAGATTAAATTCATTAAGGGCATAATTGAACTGATGTGCATAATTGAATTGATTGCCATAATTGAACTGATTGGCATTACTGAATTGAATTGAATTGCACAAATGAATTGAATTGCATAACTGAATTGAATTTGTGAGTATATTTGAATTGATTTGAAATTGTGAAATATTTGAATTGAAAAGAGCATTGTAAATGCATGATTTGATTAATGCATGATTTATTGAATATGAAAGTGTATTTTGGGATGATCAATGAATTGTAACTGATTGTATATATAACAAGTATATGTATTGTATTTACATTAATTATCCATAAGGTTTGAAAGTATTGAATTGCTAAATTGCATGATTTGTTTTAACTGAAACTCAAGAATGGATTTGTATAGAACCACTAAGCATGAAAATGCTTAGCATATTGTTTTACCAATACGGAGGTACCGAGTGATAGATAGTGAAAGGGGAAAGAGGCAAGATCGAGAAGCATAGAGTCACTGAGAAAGAATTGAGGAGTATGCTCCGTCATATGCATTAATATCATTTTGAGCATGACTTTATTTTGTATTTTAAAAATAGTAAATTACGAAACAATGTTGTGTAATATTTTGAAAGGCATGGTATGCTATTTTGTAAGTGATTTGTTTAAATGTTTATGGGCCTACCGTAGCGAACGAAAAAAAAAAATGCTTCCGCATATTTGAAATGGTTTGAATGAAATGTGTTTGAAAATAGGTGTTACATTTATTGGTATCAGAGGGAGGTTTAGGCGGTTCTACAAAATGATTAAAAAAAATTTAAAGATTTTTTTTAATTGTTATAACATGCATTGCATTTGCATATAAAGCTGACGTGACTCTGATGCGGATCTTGCTGATCTTAATAGGTGAAACATGGATACAGCTCCTTTTAGGGTAGAGCAAGACAAAGGGAATCATCAAGACAGTCCTGCTAGTGTGGAAGGTGGACAAGCTTCTCATGCTCCACCAATGAATGAAGCGGAACCTGCTGCAAGAGGTGCTATTGATATCCTTCAGCAATTAGCTCAAGTGTTACAAAGAGCAGCACAACCAGCTGCGGTTTAACCTCAACGATCAGTCATTGAGAGAATGGCAAGGTACCGACCTGTAGATTTTCTGGGACGGAAAGAGGATGAGCCCTCTATGTCAGAGAATTGGCTCGAAAGGATCGAGCGAATGCTAGTGCAAATCCATTGTACACTGGATGAGAGTTTGGAATGTGCGACCGCCCTACTTCAAGATGAGGCTTATCAGTGGTGGGTTTCTATGACTAGGACAACACCACCAGAGAGTATTACATGAAAGTTCTTCTTGGAAGAATTCAAGAAGCATTATGTGAGTCGCATCTATTTTGCTAACATGAGAAGAGAGTTTCATAATCTAAGACAAAGACAGATGAGTGTGACAGAATATCAAAAAGAATTCACACGATTGAGCAAGTATGCCCCTGAGATACATGTGAGTGAGGAAGAAAAGTGTCATAGGTTTGAGGACGGCCTTAATGACCTTATTCGGGCCCATGTCACAGGATTTTGCCATGATGATTTTTCCAAAATTGTGACATGTGCATTGAATGTGGAAAGAGTAAAGAAAGAGGAAAAAGAGAGAAAAGATAAAAGACAGGGAAAGAAAAATCCAGGTCAGTCCAGTTCACAACAACAGCAAAGGAAGAGATTCAAGGGACCACAGGGTTCCAGTCAGCCTACAGCTCAGACTACTGGTAGGAATACTACTCTACCGGCACCGTCAGTTGCAAGTACACCAGGAGGTGCTTCTAGAGGACAGATTGCTCCTCATTGCTCCCATTGTGGAAAAAATCATCAAGGAAAATGTTGGAGACTTACTGGTGCTTGTTTGATTTGTGGATCCAAAGAGCATAAAGCAAGAGATTGTTCAAGAGCACGTTCAAATACAGCACCCCAAACTAGGGGTACAGCTTCAGTGGCACAGAAAGGCAATAAGAGTGTTGCATCACCGAGTGTTCCGAGACAAGGGACACAGACCTTGGGTAGGTAAGATGGTCGTGCTTCAGCTAGAGCATATGCAATGAAAGTAGTGGAAGATACCTATGCTCCAGACGTGATAGTTGGTAATTTCCAAATCTTTGATACTACTGTACATGCATTGATTGACCCCGGGTCAACCCACTCCTATATTTGTACTGACATACCTACTGTGAAAAATTTACCAATGAGTAGAACTAAGTATGACATCGTGGTGACGAACCCGCTTGGGCATAGTGTTATCGTGAATAGAGTATATAGAGATTGCCCCATCCGAATACGAGAGTATGAGTTTCCTGGGGATTTGATCGAATTATCCATTAAGGAATTTGATGTGATTTTGGGGATGGATTAGTTGTCCCGACACCAAGTGATGGTGGATTGTAGAATGAAAAAAGTGACCTTGAGAACACCGGATGAGGATGAAGTAACTTTTATTGGCGAGAGTTCAAACCACCTCTCTAATGGGATATCCGCAGCTACTGCTAGAAAAATAGTGCAAAAAGGATGTGAAGCCTACTTGGCTTATGTGATTGATACGGTAAAGGCAAGGCCTAACATATCCGATATCCCTACTGTTAGTGACTTTTCGGGCGTGTTTCCGGAAGAGTTGCCAGGATTGCCTCCACAGAGGGAAATTGAGGTTGTTATCGATGTTGTGCCAAGTGCCACACCGATATCCATTACACCGTACCGAATGGCTCCAGTGGAGTTAAAAGAATTGAAGCTTCAGTTACAAGAACCACTAGAAAAACAGTTATTAGACCAAGTGTATCACCGTGGGAGCTCCCATGCTTTTTGTTAAGAAGAAAGATGGTACACTTCGGTTATGTATTGACTATAGACAACCCCCGGGAACAAGTTGACCATAAGAATACGTATACGGTTACCCAGAATTGATGATTTATTTGACCAACTGAAAGGTGCAAGTATCTTTTCGAAGAATTGACTTGCGATTAGGTATAATCAGTGCGCAATTAAAGATGTGGAGTGTGCATAAAATGGTCGTTTAGGATGTGATATGGACATTATGACAGTTCCTAGTAATGCCGTTTGGCTTGACACATACCTCGGCAGCTTTCATGGACCTAATCAATCATGGTTTCCGACCATATGTTGATCTGTTTGTCGTAGTGTTCATAGACGACATTCTTGTGTATTCGGAAAGATCGAGAAAGGAATCACAACACCAACCCTTCGAGTAGTGTTAGAGACTTTGAGACAAGAGCAATTGTATGCGAAACTGAGGCAAGTGTGAATTTTGGTTGAATGAAGTATCATATGTCTTGGACACATTGTATCGAACGACGGATCCAAGTTGATCCAAAGAAAATAGAAGTAGTTGATTAGAATGGAAGCCACCAAGAAATGTTACAGAAGTGCGTAGTTTCTTGGATAGCCGGTTACTACAGAAGCTTTGTTAAAGGGTTTTTGCGATGATCCGAAGACCACAATGACAAGACAGCTCCAAAAAAATGTGAAATTTGAATGGGGTGAAGAATGTACAAGAAGTTTTGATTACGCTGAAAACATTCTTACAACCGAGGCTCGGTTCTTTACTCAGCCGATGCTGCGCGTTGAAGGAATAGGTGATCTTTAGTGATGCTTCACTACAATGGACTGGATGTGTACTTAATGCACGGAAGGTAAAGTGGTAGCTTATGCTTCAAGACAGTTGAAGTAGCAGTGAAAGAACTCCACCCCACGGCATGATTTAGAATTCGTCGCAATTGTATTTGTGCTGAACATTTGAGGACATTATTTGTACGGAGAAAAATGTTTATCTACACCGATCATAAGAGTCTTAAGTATTTGTCATCACAACGAGAGCTTAACTTGAGACAACATAGATGGATGGAGTTGATAAACGACTATGATTGCATGATTGACTAATCACCCGGGAAAGGCCAATGTAGTGGCCGACACTTTGAGTAGAAAGACAATACAAACGCTTCGAGCGTTAATGCTCATTTGTCATTAACAGATTATGGTACAGTAGTGACAGAATTGATAGCGAGACCGAGTTTGTTGAATCGAGTGCTAGAGGCACAAAAGAAAGATGAAGAAAATTGCTGTTATAGTAAGTCAGATTGGAAATGGTAAAGAAATCTAGTTTACAAGTAAATGAAGATGGGGTTTTGTATTATAAAGATCGGGTTTGTGTACCCGATGATAATGATTTGAGGAAAGTCAATACTTGAAGAGGCACATAGTGGATCTTTTGCTATCCATCCCGGTTAGCACAAAGATGTATCAAGATTTGAAAATGTAATTCTGGTGGTCCTGAATGAAAAGAGATATATCAGAGTTTGTAACAAGTGTTTGGTTTGCCAAAGAGTAAAGGCAGAGCATCAAGTTCCTTCGGGATAATTACAGCCTATCAGAATACCGAGTGGAAATGGAGATCGAATTACCATGGATTTGTAGTTGGGTTACCATTGACAGGGAGAAAGCATGACTCAGTTTGGGTCGTAGTGGACCGATTGACCAAGTCAGCTCACTTCCTACCAGTGAGAACTACTATTCACTTGACAAGCTAGCAGAGTTGTATATAAGGAAATAGTTCGGTTACATGGGATTCCTATATCCATTATTTCAGACCGAGATCCGAGGTTTACTTCGAGATTTTAGGGGAAAATTGCAAGAGGCCTTGGGCACTCGACTGAATTTTCAGTACAGCGTTCCACCGCATACGGATGGACAGTCAGAGAGAGTGATCCAGATTATGGAAGATATGCTAAGGAGGTTGTGTGATCGACTATGAGGGTAGTTGGGATAGACACATTCCTTTAGTTGAATTTGTGTACAACAACAGTTCCAATCGAGCATAGAATGATGACTTATGAGGAGTATAGGAAGAAATTGCAGAACACCAGTGTGTGGGACCGAGTTGATTCGTGGAAAGAACGAATTGGTCACGACTTGATTCAGGAGACCGAAAGAGAAAGTGCAAAATGATAATGGAGAAGGATAAAGGTAGCGCGGATAGACAAAAGTCTACGCGACTGAAAAAGAAAAGACATTCGATAGAGATCGGCGATAAAGTATTTTTGAAAGTATCACCTTGGAAGAAAGTGAGAGATTGGGCGAAAACGGGCAAGTTGAGCCTAGATTATTGACCGTATGAAGTGATTGAAAAGTGTGTCATTAGCATACAAATTAGGCTTACCTCGGGACTTGGACAGATCGCATAGTATGTTTTCTGTGTCCATGCTACGGATGGTAAACGATCAGACCCGTCAATGTAGTCTTGCTGGAGTACAATGAAGCTGAGGGACAAGATTGACCGATGACGAAGAGCCAGTAGAGATTTTGGCTTGTGAAGTGAAAGAATTGCGGAACAAGAAGATTCCGTTAGTCAAAGTGTTGTGGAGAAACCATAAAACCGAGGAAGCCACTTGGGAAAGTGAAGAAACAATGCGGCAACAATATCCGCAACTGTTCATCTAAGGTAATTTCGAGGACGAAATTTCTTAAGTAGGGGAGAGTTGTAACGCCCCAAAAATACCCTAAATTTTTTTTATAATTTTTATATATTCAGGTATAAATTGAGTCAAACATGGGTATTTCTGAAAATTGTTAAATGAATATTAATTGTTATTTGATAAGTGATTTAAAAGATTAAACCCGAAAATTTACCCAAGTGTCAGGGCAAAAGTGGAAACTTATAAAATCAGGACCTAAAGGTCATTTGTGAATATGTTTATGTGTCTAAGAGTGAATATGAGAAAATTTGAAGTGCAAATAGAAGGATGTATGGGCTATATAGCATTTTGGGGATAACTTAAATCCAAATGGGCTTTGTAGGCTAACCAAGCCTTATATGAGAAGTGATTTAAAGACCAAAATTTAGTCTAAAAGCTCATTAGATCAAAAAAACGTATTTGGGAGAGAAGAGAGGAGCAAAGAGAGGAAGCTAGGGTTTTGTAGAAAAAATCAAGAGATTTGTGCAAGAACTTACAAGGTTGTTCAAGGAGAAGGCTAGGCCAAGGGTTTCCAAGTGATTCAAGGTATGTGAATAAACTCTAGAATTTATTTTTTATGATGTTTGAGTTCGAAAAACCCTAAATTATCCATGAGATTTGCTTGTGATTGGTTTAGGATGATATTAGTATGTTATTAAGAGTGATTGACATGATTTATTTTGAATTTTGAGGAATTTTGGAAGAAAATCACGAAGAGGGAATTTATGGTATTTCAAAGGAGATGCTGTCAAAATTTTCCAAAACCCATGTTTTTGTTTTGGCCATAACTAGTCATTTCTTATCCTAATTGAGTGATTCAAATTTCTAGGTAAACTAGACTTCTATGAGAATAATTTAATTGAAAAATGGTATACTATTTATAACCACAAAGTGTCATAAATCTTTCGAAATGGGAGCTATGTGCAAGAAAGAAAAAAAAAACCTGCTTCTGTTTTGAAAATAGAGTAGTCTGAATATAAAATTCCATAACTTGAGTTTTTGAGATCCAAATTGGATGATTCCAATTGGAGGGGAAACCTTAGAACCATATCTTCAAATGAGTAGAAGGGACCATTACCAATTTATGGAGTTAAGATCCTTGAAATTGAGAAAAAACCGTAGGTAACCGAGTGAATTGGGCATACGACCAGTTTGGCATAAAATACCATAACTTGTATTTGGGTGATCCAAAGTAGATGATTCAAATTCATACTACAAATAGACTAATAGAGCTATAATTTTCGTGAAGGATGTATGAGCTAAATATTACTCAATTATTCCAAAAAAAATTTGGCAAGTGAAGGTGTATTGGGTAGACAACCTAACCAAAAATCCTAGAATGCACAATGATTTTTCTTGGTTATTCGTTGATTGTGAAATATGTGCGATGGATTAGGGATTAACGGGAAGGAAAGTCCAAGTTTAGGTCGAGATTCCGAGAACGGGAATTAAAGGACGACAATCTTTTTGGGTTTGTTCTATCTACTTTCATTCCTTGTTTCAAGTTTTTGAATGTTTGTTCTACCTTTTCTTATTCTCGTTTCAATATTTGAAATACTTGTTCTAAATGATAAGAAAGGCATATTGAATTGTTTTAAATGATTTAAGAAATTGATTGTAAAATGTTTGCATATGAAAATTTCATGACTATTAAAGTGAACTATTTATACAAATGTACAAATTGTATTGTACTTTGCTATAAAAGATTTGAACGCCCTTAATAGAATATTAACCATTTAGGTTCGTATTAAGGATAGATTGGTATACCTAATAGGAGTCAAAATAGCAGTACTGTGAACGATTTTATTGATATGTCACTCCGATCAGCAGCCCAGCAGGACCGTATCGGTAGTGTTCACTATTTGATTGTTATAACTAACTAGTAGCCCAGCGGGACAGTACTGTGTTATAAAACCATTTTTATACCGGCCTGCAGCCCAGCAGGACCGTGCCGGTGACTATGATATCCGGTATAGCGAAGACATAGGTTAAATTCATTAAGGGCATAATTGAACTGATTGGCATTACTGAACTAATTGGCATTACTGAATTGAATTGAATTGCAAAAATAAATTGAATTGCATAACTGAATTGAATTTGTGAGTATATTTGAATTAATTTGAGATTGTGAAATATTGAATTGAAAAGAGCATTGTAAAATGCATGATTTGATTAATGTATGATTTATTGAATATGAAAGTGTATTTTGGGATGATCAATGAATTGTAACTGATTGTATATATAACAAGTATATGTATTGTATTTACATTGATTATCCATAAGGTTTGAAAGTATTGAATTGCTAAATTGCATGATTTGTTTTAAACTGAAAACTCAAGAATGGATTTGTATAGAACCACTAAGCATGAAAATGCTTAGCTATTGTTTTACCAATACGGAGGTACCGAGTGATAGATAGTGAAAGGGGGAAGAGGCAAGATCGAGAAGCATAGAGTCACTGAGAAAGAATTGAGGAAGTATGCTCCGTCATATGCATTAATATCATTTTGAGCATGACTTTATTTTGTATTTTAAAAATAGTAAATTACGAAACAATGTTGTGTAATATTTTGAAAGGCATGGTATGCTATTTTGTAAGTGATTTGTTTAAATGTTTAAGGGCCTACCAGTAGCGAACGAAAAAAAAAAATGCTTTCCGCATATTTGAAATGGTTTGAATGAAATGTGTTTGAAAATAGGTGTTACAGTTGCATTGAGGTTAACTTACAAGCTCCTATCCTGCAAAGGATATGGAATTGGCAGAACAAAGAAATAGGCTATTGGCAGCTTATCATCCCTTAACAGCTCCCTAGCTACTGTGGGTAGTGTAAAAAAAAGCGCCATTCAATAGATGAATGTATGGCTAAGTCATTGGGATAAACTGAACACAGAGACCCGAGCAAGAAAAAAAGAAATGGGTGTACAAACTCATAAATAAACAAGGGTAGCTCAATGTGGAAGGTAAGGGTAATCAATCTGAAACTTTGAATAATTCTGATACATTAACAGAATCTCCTCCCCTATCAACAAAACTACTAACAACAACTTTGTGCAATCTGAGGCAGAAAAAAATCAGAACAATGATGGATAGAATTAAAGGCATAGTTATTAGAACCAGAAAACCTAAAAAATAGTTAATTATACATGATACAGAGGGGTGGTTCTCTAGTTCTGACGTTGGTTCTGAGGCAGAAACTAAAAGATGCAATGACATAACCAACAAAATCAAGTTATCTCTCACAGTCTAAAGTTGACATAGACATAGAAAAGAGGAGGGTACAATAATAATTAACAGAATGGGCCTTAGAAGAACTGAATATTATAAGCCTCCAATTGCCTATTATTAGAAGGAGGGAGGATCTGATTTAATTCAGAGCCCCTAATTGCATTAAAAAGACAAAAAATACAAAAAAATGCCTAAATAAAACTATGAGACAAAGTTGCAAACAAGAGCTCAACTAAAATCCTCAATTAATGTTTAAATATTTATTCTTGAAATATTCCGGAATAGCCAACTCCTCGCCTTAACAGACTAAAAATATGATAAAAATATACAAAATTTCACCATTAATGTTAGCTGAACCTATGATAGATAATAAGCAGTGGAAGAATATAAGAACAACTTAGGTTCGCAAATGCTGCTCTAATAAAGCTAGTAAAATAGGGTGATCTGGAAAGCCTTTATGAATATCACAATGCTTGAGAATTCGAACAAATGTATAAATCTCAACCTAATAAGAGCAATCTAGCACTTATTTCAGTAGTTTATGCTAGCAATTTCAAAGAAAATTGGAAATACTTTGGAAATCATAGGAGGATACAGCATTAAAAAACACACCGTGGATAATAGGAGAGACTTTAATACCTATTGAAATGCATTGTAAAAAAAGGTGGCAGACCAATAAATTTACAAGCTAATGATCACTTCAATGAGACAATCACTAGATTTAATTTATTAGATGCTAGCTTTTTAGGTTAAAACTTCACAGGGACTAATAATCATAAAAGAAAGGAGCTATCTGGTCTAGACTGGATAGAGTCCTATTTAATTCTAAGTTGCTAAATCTTTTTAGAATATAGGGGTTAGGGATCTGAACAGAACCTGTTCATATCATAAACCTCTTCTTATATCCCACTAAAACCCAAAAAAGAAAAACACTGCATTTAATTTTCAAAATATGTGGTGTCTACATGATGACTTTCCAAGACACAGTTAAAGAGTCTTGGGTGCTTCTAGCTAAGGGTAATTTGAATCAAATCCTCACTGTTAAACTAGATAGACTAAAATCACATTTAATTAACTGGAATAAAAATAAGTTTGGCAACATCAATTAAAAGTATTATAGAAACATAACAAAAAATTGAAAGTCTCAAAATAGAATATGAGAGAAAAATACCACACGCAATTTATGTGAGCTTAATAAGGCACAAGGTGAACTTAAACTGAAATTACACATGGAAAAAATATTCTAGAAATAGAAAGCAAAAGTAAAATGGTTAAAAGAGTGAGACCAAAATACAAAATTTTTTCAGATGGGCTTGAAAATCAAGACCCAAAAGCATAAGATAAATGGTTTAATAAATAATGAAGGAATATTGATAGAAAATAAGTCAGATATTAAAGAGATTCTAGAAGACATATATAAATCACTATTATGCGATAATAATAGGCTGCAAGGACATAAATTTATACAAAATAGAAATAATAGATTTAATGATGATACAATAGGAAACTAATGGAATTCCCGAAAGAGAAAGAAATCAAAAACTATTATATTTAGCATGAATAAGGATATCACAGCTGGTCCAGACTGCTGGAATTTTAAATTTTATCAAGCTTGCTGGGTATAATTAAACAAGTTATTATTAATGTGATTCATTGGTTCTTCTTTAGTGTAGAAATAAATAAAAAGTGGGCATTAACTTACATAGTCCTTATTCCTAAAAAGAAAAATCATCAAAAAGGAGAAGACTATCGGCCCATTAGCCTATATAATTCTATATAAAAATTCTGGCAAAACTATTGCAAATAGACTATGATTTATTCTTCCTACAATTATTTCAAATGACAATTAGGATTTATGAAAAATAGATTGATTTTGAAAAATATATCCCTGGCTAAAGAACTTTTGAAAGAGTTATCCTCCAAATCTAGAGGGCATAATGTAATCTTCAAATTAGACCTATCAAAAGAATTTGATAGAATAGATTGGTAGGTTCTATGTTTTTCCATGAGAAAAATGGGCTTTGTAGAAGCATGGATAAAATTAATATTTAGATGTATTTCGAGTACTTAGTTCAGTATCATTATAAATGGGGAGAAGGGGGAAAGAGTTTAAGCCCACCCAAGGGTTAAGACAAGGAGATCCACTATCACCTTCTCTTTTTAACATATACTAGAATTATTTATTGTTAGCTTGAAAACTAAAATAAATAAAGGGGAGATATACACTTTTAGGTAATATAAAAATACCCCTCAGATTAGTTGTCTAGCTTATGCAGACGATACATTTTGTTCACCAATGGTAATAATTGATCCATAAATAATCTAATGAAAATTTTCAAACAATGGAAGAAGAAATGGGTCTTGTGCTCATTAAAACAAATGCCAATTTAAAATATCAAAAAAGCTCTTCTCAACCTAATACATAAGATAAAATAAAATACAAGCTTCTCTTGCCTAAAAAAGGAGCTCTATCCTATCTTGGGTGCTCGTTATATGAAGGTAGGTTTAAATTAGAGCACTTAGATTTCTTGATTGTTAAGTTGAGGAACAAGTTTGAGGGCTGGAAAACTAAATCGTTGAATACAAAAGAATTACACTTATAACACATGTGCTACAAAGTACATTAATGCACAACCTAATGGTGATGCAACCAACTAAATTTTTCATAAGAAAAATAGAAGGAGAACTAGCTAATTTTCCTTTGGGGAAAGAAAAATGGTAGAATGAATTATCATTGGATTAAATGGAAAGATCTTTGCTTTCCAAAAGAAGAAGTGGGGGTTAGGGATTTACTAGGTTAGAAGAGATAGATGAAGCATGGGCATACAGAGATGTGGAGGATAAAAAGAGAATAATAATCTTTGGACATCATATATGAGAGCAAAATGTCAAATTAACAATGACACTAATAGAATAAAAACCATTAGCAAGGGATCTAAAATTTGAAACAAACTTTAAAGCAAAAAGAAATGGTGGATAACCAATCTACTGCTTACTAAATATGGCTGGAAATGGAAGCTAAATGAAGAAAGTTCATTATTCATAAAATCAGCCAAGAATATAATCAGGAACACAAGCCTTGCACAAGATTTATATGATTGGTGGCTGGAACTAATAATAATTCACTTAAAGTACATTTATTTTTATGGATATATATGTCTAATACTATCCCATTAGATACCTGCATTCAAAAAAAAGGTATAAATCTAATCTCTAGATGTGATTGCCGTAAAATGAAAATAAAAACCCCAGATCACCTATTCTCACAAGGTAAAATAGCCTCAAAGATATGAGAAATGTTTGAAAAATAAATGAGTTTAAAGTATAAAAATCAATCTTTCAAAAAAAAAAGGCTTAGGAAATTGATGAGGGGGCCCAATCTTAATTTGAATCATATATGGCTCAAGAATACCATTTCACCTTTGGTGATATGGAATATTTGGAAAGCCAGAAATAAAAGTAGATATGAGGGTTAAAAAATGAGGGCAGAAGTATAGTATGTGAAATTAAAAAAGAGCTAAGAATAACTTCAGAAGCTTTCCCATTAAAGAATATAACTTACCTAGAAATTAAAGAATTTATAGATAGGTGGCATCTAAGGCTTCGAAAAACCCAAATCATTAAGCTTTACGAGTATACATTGGAATAAACCCCCAGGGGGGTATTTGGCACTTAACACAGATAGTAGTTTTAAAAGAGAAATAGGTGCAGTAGGAGGCATGAAAATTCTTAGGGACTCAGATGGCAAGATGATTTGGGCATTCACTAGAAAGTTGAAAGCTATAATCCTATGCAGTTTGTAATCCGGGTACTTTTGTCTGGATTAAAGATATGCAAAGACATAAAAATAAACAACATTCAAATACAAACTGATTCAAGTATGTTAGTAGGTATTATTAAAGGTCAGAGATTGCTTTGGAAATACATAAATGACATAGAAGAAATCATACAACTAGTTCAATAGCTAAACTGAAGTATTGTGCACATATTTAAAGAAGTGAATCAAGTAGCCGATAAACTAGATACAGAAGATGAAAAATCATGAAATCAGGTATTTGATGCTCAAACATGCACACTAAATATAAAGGTTTACTCAAACAAGATGAAATAAGATATCCTATATTCAGGAAAGTCAACACTTAATTTTAAGAATCCTTCAGGAAGTATATAAGTAAAAAAGTGCTAGTATATTAATTAACATTAAACTCTGTAGACATGGTCAAATAAATTTAATTAATAAAAGATCACATGGTAAGATTCTATATTGCATTATGGTAGGATTCCTAAAATTTTCTACAGGTGTAATGTGTTTAGTATTCCGGTCCTGTGGAATGCTTAAACAATTCTATTTGGGACCTTACAAAAATTTATTGATAGTTTTTCTTTATGTTTAATTTATAGATGAATGGTAGTGAGGATGATGCATGTTGTTGTCAGAAGGGAACAGCAAACTATTTATTTTTCTTGAAAGAGTAGGTGCCAAAGTTAATGGAATGAAGTTCTTGTAAATGTCACAGAGACAAAAGTTGTGTAGGAGAATTTGTTGTTTTGTTATTTTGCGTAACAGAGATGCTAAAACTACTAAATACTAGTTCTAGAGGCAGTCTTAATCTAGAGGGAAGAGAATGTAAATGTAGTCAATGCTTTGCTGTGATGTGTGAAATGTGCAAGATAATGGCAGGTGGTATGAGTATAGCATCCTGGTCCTATAATTAGGATACAAAATTTATATTCGGTGGTGATGAATGCTATCGCAAAATTAACAAGGGAGAGAAGGTGATAAGTGTATATTGTTTTGTTCTATTTCATAAAAGTGTAGGAAAGCTAGTCCAATATCAGCCATTCTACAATGATTGATAAAGATAGATAGACGGAAGCAAGACTGGGGTAGCTTGTTATGTTTGTTTGTTATTCTTTGTTTGTAACAGAGAATAAGAAGCCCTAAGGGTAAAAGAGAGCATGGCAGAAAATAGAGGAAGCACGATAATTAAAAATAGCAATAACAAGTAGTATTTTAAGGTAGACTAAACCAACAAGAGGGAGGAACCGAAAGGCAGATAAAGGTGAATTGGGAAAGTATAGGCATAAGCTACACAAAGCACAGAAGAAATTAAACATACATATTAGGATTAGCAGCAAAAGGCTAATAAAGGAAGCACAAGAAGGCAAGAGGCTCATACATAAAGCTCAAGGAAACTTCAAGCATAAACTTTAAAGAAAAGGCAGGCAGAAAGTGTAAGCAGATATTATTGTTAAATCAATAGAAACTAAAAATAAGAGATTATTATGAATTAAGAACTTAGGTATCTCAGTATAAAAAGGATTTTATTAATGTTTGTTTTATTTCTTTAATTTTACTAAGGGTGTAAACGGAAAAGGGTAATATTAGTTATAACAATGGTATTCCTCCGCAAAAAGAGATGTCTATTATAATTAATAAAACAAACTTAAAAAAAGAAGAATACTAAGAAAACAAAGAATAAACTAATAAGAGAATAAGAAGAATAAAAAGATTAAGAAGATTAAGAAGAATGAGATGAATACATAATAATAAAAATAATAAGAAGAATAAGAACAACAATAAAAATAAAAGAATAAGAAAAAAGAAAAATGAGAAGAATAAAGAAGAATAAAAATAATAAAAATAATAAGAAGAATTTGAATAATACGAAGAATAAGAAAATAAGAAAAATAAGAAAAATAAGAAAAATAAGAAGAATAACAAGAATAAGAAGAATAAGAAGAATAACAAGAATAATAAAATAAGAAGAAGAAAAATGATAATAAGTATTAGAAGAATATAAGAAAAAGAAGAATACGAAGCATACGAATAAAAAGAAGAATAAAAGAAGAATAAAAAGAATTTGAAGAATAAGAAGAATAAAAGATTAAGAAGAATAAAAAAATAAGAATAATCATAATAATATGAAGAATAAGAAGAATAAGAAGAACAAGAAGAACAAAAAGAATAAGAAGAATAAGAAGAATGTGAAGAATACGAAGGATAAGAAGAATAAGAAGAATACGAAGAATAAGAAGAATACAAAGAATACGAAGAATAAGAAGAATAAGAAGAATACGAAGAATAAGAAGAATACAAAGAATAAGAAGAATAAGAAGAAAATGAAGAATAGAAGAATAAGAAAAATAAGAAGAATAAGAGAAATGAAGTAGAAAGAATAAGAAAAATAAGAAGAATAAGAAGAATAAGAAGAATAAGAAAAATAAGAAGAAAAAATAGAATAAGAAGAATAGAAGACTAGAAAAATAAGAAGAAGAAACAAATAAGAAAAATAGAAAATAAGAAGAATAAAAAAATAAAAGAATAAAAAAAATAAAAGAATAAAAAATAACATGTAGAAAAAAAGGAAAAGAAGAATAATAAGAATACTAAGATAAGAAGAATACTAAGAAAAAAATAAGATAAAGAAGAATAATAAGAAGATTAAGAAGAATGAGAAGGAGAATGAAGACTAAGAAGAATAAAAAAAGAAGAATGAGAAGAATAAAAAAAGAAGAAGGAGAAGAATAAAGAAGAATTAGAAGAATAAGAAAATAAGAATAATAAGAAGAATAACATGAAAAAGTATAATAAAAAGAATAAAATAATACGAAGAATAACATGAAAAAGTATAATAAGGAAAATAAAATAATAAGAAGAATAAGAAGAATATAAAGAAATATAAATAAGAAGCATAAGAATAATAAGAAGAATACGAAGAATAAAATGAAAAAAAGATTAAGAAGAATAAGATGAAGAAAAAGAATAACAAGAATATGAAGAATCATAATAATATGAAGAATAAGAAGAATAAGAAGAATAAGAAGAATACGAAGAATAAGAAGAATAAGAAGAACAAGAAGAATAAGAAGATTAAGAAGATTAAAAAAGAATAAAAAGAATAAAAAGAATAAAAAGAATAAGAAGAATAAATAGAATAATAAGAATAAGAAAAATAAGAAGAATAAAAAAATAAAGAATAAAAATAACATGTAGAAAAAAAAAGGAAAGAAGAATATTAAGAATACTAAGAATAAGAAGAATTCTAAGAAAAAAATAAGATAAAGTAGAATAATAAGAAGATTAAGAAGAATGAGAAGAATAAAAAGAAAAAAAAGAAGAATGAGAATAATAAAGAACAATTAGAAGAATAAGAAGAAAAGAAAATATTAATAATAAAAAGAATAAAAAAAAACATGAAAAAGTATAATAGGAAGAATAAATATTAAGAAGAATATAAAGAATATAAAAAAAAGGTGAATAAGAAGCATAAGAATAATTAGAAGAATAAGAATAATAAGAAGAATAAGAAAAATAAGAAGAATAAGAAGAATAATGGTTGGTTTGTAGGCAGTCTACCATGTGTTTGCATAAATGTCAGTGTAAGTTTCACAGTCTGTTTATACAAGTGTATGTGATCGTCGGTCTGCGTCTGTCTGGTGGTTATGTTCATGCTTTTCTGGAATAGGACAAGTCTCACAATTAACTCTACGGAAGGAACATGGATAAAGGGATAGAGGGGGTATCTCAGGAATGGAAAAAGAAGATGAGGGCGGAAGTAAAGCTAAGAAAGAAACAAGTTTCAGCTGCTAAAGAATGGCTAAAATCCATTAGGCCAGCATGAAAGCATATTTTCAAAATCCAGCTTTTATAAAGAAATCCAGAGTACACATTATTGCAACCTTAAGATAGCCTATGCCCTTTTATTTGTTTTTTATTTTGCAAAGTGGGTGTAAAAGGGGAAAGGATTGAATTAGCTTGTAAAAATGGTATTACTCCGCCAAAAGAGAGGTTATAATATTAAAAAAAACTTTATAAAAAAAGAAGAAAAAGAAGAAAAAAAGATAATATGAATAAGAATATAAATAAAAAGAAGAATACAAAGCATAAGAATAAAGAGAAAAATAAAAAGAAGAATAAAAAGAAGAATAAAAAGAAGAATAAAAAGAATTTAAAGAATAAAAAGAATTTGAATAATAAGAAGAATAAGAAGAATAAAAAGATTAAGAAGAATAAAAAGAATATGAAGAATAATAATAATAATTATATGAACAATAAGAAGAATAAGAAGAAAAACAAAAATAAAAAGAATAAGAAGAATAATAAGAATAAGAAGAATAAGAAGAATACGAAGAATAAGAAGAATAAGAAGAATAAGAAGAATAAGAATAATAATAAGAATACGAAGAATAAGAAGAATAGAAGAATAAGAAGAATAAGAAGAATAAGAAGAATAAGAAGAATAAAAAGAATAAAAAGAATAAGAAGAATAAGAAGAATAAGAAGAATAAGAAAAATAATAAGAATAATAAGAATAATAAGAATAAGAAGAATAAGAAGATTAAGAAGAATAAGAAGAATAAAAAAATAAGAAGAAAAAATAGAATAAGAGGAATAAAAAGACTAAGAAAAATAAGAAGAATAAATAGAATAAGAAGAATACGAAAAATAAGAAGAATAAAAAAAATAAAAGAATAAAAATAACATGTATAAAAAAAGGAAAAGAAGAATAATAAGAATACTAAAAATAATAAGAATACTAAGAAAAAAATAAGATAAAGAAGAATAATAATAAGAATAATAAGAATGAGAAAAATAATAAAGAATAAGAAGAAAAAAAAATAAAAAAATAAAAATAACATTAATAAAGAAAAGGAAAAGAAGAATAATAAGAATACTAAAAATAATAAGAATACTAATAAAAAAAATAAGATAAAGAATAATAATAAGAAAATAAGAATAATAAGAAGAATAATAAGAATAACATGACAAATTATAATAAGAAGAATAAAATAATAAGAATAATAATAAGAATAAAAAGAAAGGATGAATAAGAAGCATAAGAAGAATAAGAAGCATAAGAAGAATAAGAAAAATAATAAAATAAAATGAATAAAATATTAAGATAAATACGAGGAAGAATAAGAATAAGAGGAAGAACAAAAATAAGTAGAATCATAATAATATGAGAATAAGAAGAATAAGAAGAAGAAGAATAATATATAATATTAAAGAGAATTAAAAGTATAAGATGAATAAGAAGAAAAAGAAATAAGAAGAATAATAAGAATAAAAAAATAAAAAGAATAAAAAGAATAAGAAGAATAAGAGGAAGAATAATAATAACAAGAATTAGAAGAATCATAATAATACAAAAAATAAAAAGAATAAACAAAATAATAAGATATGAAGATTAAAAGTATAAGAAGAATTAGAATAATAAAAGAATAAGAAAATAAGAAGAATAAGAAGAATAAAAAATAAGAAGAATAAGATGAATAAGATGAATAAAAAGAATAAGAAGAATAAGAAGAATAAGTAGAATAAAAAGACTAAGATGATTAAGAATATAAGATGAATATGAAGAATAAGATGAATAAAAAGAATAAGAAGTATAAGAACAATAAGTAGAATAATAAAGAACATGTGGAATAAGAAGAATAATAAGAATAAGAATAAAAAAAAATAAAAATGAGAAGAATAAAAGAAAAAGAATAATGAGAAGAATAAGAAAAATATGAAGTATAAGAAGAATAATAAGAAAAGAATTTTATAAAAGAATAAGAACATTAAGAAGAATAAGGATAAGAAGAATAAGAAAATATGAAGTATAAGAAGAATAATAAGAAAAAAAATATTATAAAGAATAAGAACATTAAGAAGAATAAGAAGGATAAGAAGAATAAGAAGAATAAGAAGAATAAGAAAAATAAGAAAAATAAGAAGAATAAAAAGAAAAAAAAGAATAAGAAAAATTAGAAAAATAAGAAGAATATGAATAAAAAAAATAATAAGAATAATTAGAAAATTAAGAAGAATAAGAAAAATAAGAAGAATAATAACAATAAGAAAAATGAGAAGAATAATGAAGAATAAGAAGAATAAGAAAATAGAAGAAAAAGAAGAAAAGGAAGAAAAAGAAGAATAAGAAGAATAAAAAGAATAAGAAGAATAAGAAGAAAAAGAAGAATAAGAATAATCAGTATATTAAGAAGAATAAGAATAATAAGAAGATTAAGAAGATTAAGAAGAATAAGAAGAATAAGAAGAATAATAACAATAATAAAAATGAGAAGAATAATGAAGAATAAGAAGAATAAAAAAAATAAGATGAATAAGAGGAATAAGCAGAGTAAGAATAATAAGAAGAATAATAAGAATAAGAAGATTAATAAGAATAAAAATAATAAAAAGTATAAGTATAATAATAAGAATAAGAAGAATAAGAATAAAAAGAAGAATATGAAAAATAAGAAAAAACAAAAGAATAAGATGAATAATAAGAAAAGGAAGAATAATAAAAAATATGAAGAATAAGAAAAATAAAAAGAATAATATGAATAATTTGAATAAGAAGAATAATAAAAATAAGAAGATTAAGAAGAATTATTAGGCAATTCCACTTATGATGATTGTAATTTTAAAGATTCAGAAGAAGATAACAACAAAAAAGGTCGCAAATGATATATATATCCACAACCATAATCCAACAAAACCATGGGAGAATCAAACCACAACAGACCACATAAAAAATTGTGCTTCACTGGTCGTTGAACATGACTAGCTACATCCACACACAAAATGATTATGAATTTATAGATTATAACTAAATTAGAATTTTCTTATAATTTGTGGGTAGAAAGTGTTGTGACAAAAAATCACACAGAGAGGATAAAATGGAGATAAATTGTCCACAGATAAAATTATAGTAGTTAAAAAATAGAAATAAAACAATTTATATTAATAATTGTTTCTTTGTTTAATTAGCTGGACTGGGTCGGATCACTTGGATGGGCAAAGATCTACTCCAAAATTTTATTCAGTCTAGTCAACGGCAAACCCATTATTGTGCTTTTGCTGCATTCCTAGCCTCTTAATATTTTTTTTCTACACTTACATGAAAATTTTTAAAAAAAACATATTTGGTTATACAAAAAGATAATCAAAATGTATTATATATAATAAGAATAAAAATAATAAGAAGAATATGTAGAGTAATAAGAATAAGATGAATAAAAATAATAAGAAGAATAATAAGAATAATAAGAATTAGAAGAAATAGAAGAATAAGAAGAATAGGAAGAAGAAAGAGAATAAGAAGAATAAGAAGAAAAAGAAGAACGAGAAAATTAAAAAGAATAAGAAGAAAAAAAAGAATAAGTTGAATAAGAAGACTAAGAAGACTAAAAAGAATAAGAAGAATAAGAATAATATGAAGAATAAGAAAAAATAAGAAAAATAAGAAAAATAAGAAAAATAAGAAAAATAATAAGAATAATAAAAATTATAATAATAATAAGAATAAGAACAATTAGAAAAAAAAAGAATAAGAAGAAAAAGAATAATAAGAAGTATAAAAAGAATATAATTAATAAGAAGAATAAGAAGAATATGATTAATAAAAAGAATACTAAGAATCAAAGAATAAACTAATAAGAAGAATAAGAAGAATAAAAAAATTAAATAGAATAATAAAATAAGAAGAATAATATAAATAATAAGAATAATAAGAATAATAAGAATAATAAGAATAATAAGAATAATAAGAATAAGAAGAATAAGATGAATAAGAAGAAAAAGAATAATGAGACGAATATAGAAGAATAAAAAGAATAAGATAATAAGAATAATAAGAAGAATAAGAAAAAACTAAAGATTGAGAAGAATAAAAAAAATAAGAAGAATAAGAGGAATAAGATGAATAAGAAGAATAAGAAGAATAAGAAGAATTAGAAAAATAAGAAGAATAAAAAGAATAAAAAGAATAAGAAGAATAAGAAGAATATGAACAAATATAATAATAAAAAGAATAAGAAAAATATGAAGGATAACAAGAATAAGAAGGATAAGAAGAATAAGAAGCATAAGAAGAATAAGAAGAATCAGAATAATAATAAGAATGAGAAGAATATAAATAATAAAAATAATTAGAATAATTAGATGAATGATAATAATATAAAGAATAAGAATAAGAAGAATAACAAGAAGAAAAAGAAGTACAAGATTAATAAAAAGATTAAGAAGAATAAAAAATAAGAAGAATAACAAAAATAACAAGAATAATAAAAATAATAAGAAAAAGAAGAATAAGAAGAATAAGAAGAATAAAAAGAATGAAAAGAATAAGTAGAATAAGAAGACTAATAAAATTAAGTATAATAAGAAGAATAAGAAGAATAAAAAGAATAAAAAGAATAAAAAGAATATAAAGAAAAAGAAGAATAATAAGAATAAGAATAATAAGAAGAATAAATGAATAAAAAAGAATATGAACAATAAGAATAATAAGAAGAATAAAAAGATTAAGAAGAATAAGAAAAATAAGAAGAATAAGAAGAATGAGAAGAATGAGAAGAATAAGAAGAATAAGAAGGATAAGAAGAATAAGAAAAATTAGAAGAAACAAAAGAATATTAATAATATGAAGAATAAGAAGAATAAGAATAAAAATAAAAAAAAGGATAAGAAGAATAAGAAGAATAATAAGAATAAGAATTATCAAAAAGAAAAAGAAGAAAAAGAAGAAATAGAAGAATAATTTGAATAAAAATAATTAGAAGAATTAGAAGAATAAGAAAAATATGATGATTAAGTAAAATAAGAGGAATAAGAGGTATTACGAAGAATGAGAAAATAAGAAGAATAACAAGAATAACAAGAATAAGAAGAATAACAAGAATAACAAGAATAACAAGAATAAGATGAATATGATGAATTAGAAGAATAAGAAAAATAAGAAAAAAATAAGGATAAAAAATAATAATAATAATATACGAGAGCCTTTGGTCATAATATATGAGTGCCTTTGGGCATAATATATGAGTGCAAAATACCTATTTATAAATGATGCCAATATGATTAAAAAGATAAATAATTATTATCAAATCTTGAAACAAATGGTAATACAAATAGAAGTGGTGGATGAACATTCTATTCTAACAAAGTATGGCTGGAAATGGAAATAAATGAAGAAGGCTTATTCTCTTTAAAATTAGCCAAAAATTAGTTAGAAATAATAAATTCCCACAATAATTATTTAAATGGTGTTGTAATAGTAATACCTCACATTAAATATGTTCATTTTAATGGAAAACTTTATCTAATATTATTCCTTTAGATACACTCATACAAAAGAAAAGGCATAAAATTAGCTTCTATATATGAATGCTACAAGTAAATAATAAGAATAAGAAGAATATATGAGTGCCTTTGGGCATAATATATGAGAGTGAAATTCCTCATTAAAAATAACACCAATAGGATAAAAAGATAAATAATGATTATAAAATATGGAAACAAACGGCAATACAAAAAGAAGTGGTGGATGAACATTCTATTCTAACAAAGTATCATTGGAAATGGAATTAAATGAAGAAGTTCTATATCTTAAAATCAGCCAAAAAATTGTTAGATATAATAAATCCCCACAAGAATTATTTAAATAGTGCTGGAATAGTAATACCTTACATAAAATATGTTTATTTTTATGGAAAACTTTATCTAATAATATTTTTTTAGATACGCTCATACAAAAGAAAGGCATAAAACTAGCCTCTAAATGTGTATACTTCAAGGAAATGATAGAATCTTTGGATCATCTATTTGAAAAAGAAAAATATCATCAAAGTTATGGAAAAAATTAAAAAAGAAATGAAATTAAAAATTAAAAACCAACCTCTTAAAAAAAATTTCAAAAATGGATGAAGGCCCCTAATAATAATTTTACTCTTAAATGGATTAAAAACACTATACCACCTCTAGTAATTTGGTTCTTATGGAAAGCCAAGAACAAAGTATATATGAGGGAACAAAAATGAACATGGATGATATATGGAGAGATATCAAAATAGAAATAATGTTAAGAGGTCAACCCATTAAAGAATATAATCTATGCAGAAAATAAAGAATATATTGATAAATGGTATTTAGGATACAAACAATTTAAACCATCGAGTATTACATGCACACACTAGAAGAAACCATCAAGGGGATACCCAACCCTTAACACAAATGGTAGTTATAAAAGGAAAATGGGTGCAGCAAGAGGTTGTGAGATTCTAAAAGTCACAGAAGGCAAGGTTATATTTGCAATCACTAAAAAATTCAAAGGTACAACGGCTCTCCAGGTAGAAATTTAGGCACCATTGGCAGGTCTATTAATATGTAAAAATAGAGAGTTTAAAAATATACAAGTACAGGTTGATTCGTTAATACTAATGGGAATAGTTAAGAAGAATTGTTTTTTATGGAAATATGGAAATGATATAGAAGAAATTAAATAGCTCATTATAGATTAAAATTGTAACATATAACACATCTATAGAGAAGTTAATCAAGTAGCAGATAAGTTAACTAAAGAAGGAGAGAGGCTGGGGAGCCAAGATTTTGAAGTGACAAATATGCCATCAAAATATAGAGGCATGCTCAAATTAGATGAAATAGGGTACCCTAGAATTAGGAAGGGCAACTTAAACAGCTAGGAACCAAAAGTATCAGTTATAATTAAAAGAGTAGGTCCCAAACAGAAGAGTGTAAATATAGGGGAAAGGTGTGTGCATGTTTGTATTTTTAAGGCAAAAAAAGTATATTAAAAGGAGCAGATTCAAAGGGCTAGAAGCTCATCACATCAAGATTACATATCCATGGTATTCAATAATACAGGTTTTGTAATTTTATCTATCTTTCTATTATGTAAAATCCATAGATGTAATGGGAGAGAAAGGAGAATATAGTAAAGGATTTATTGGGTGGTGAAGGGGGGATGTCTGCTTGCTTGTCTTTTTTTCATATCATTAAATCAGGAAAAAAGCAATTGGATAGGAGTAGTAAAATCAATGTCATCAAAGATATTTATTTTGTAATTTAGAAAAATAAGGAAGACCCTTATAACAGATTGAGCAAGATATGGGAAAGAAAGGAGAGAACACTTATTGGGTTGTGGAGAGAAAGTGTTTGTCTTTGTTTCTAATTTTTCAGTTAAAACAAGCAAAAGCAATAGAAGAGTAACAGGAAAGGCCTAACGATACATTGAAGTTTATGTATTAAAGCTAGGAAAAAGTAGCTGAAGATGGGCAGGAATGGAAGCCCAACTCAGCAAGGATAAATCTAAATGTTTGCTTATTGTTTATACGTAATATGGAGAAATAAGGCAGGCTCTGTAACTTTTATAGATAGGGCAAGATATTTTCTGTTATAAAGGATGTAATGGGTGAGAGAGGAAACTATGTAAAATGATTATAGGGATGCTAAGAAAAATGGGCTAATAGTTTTGTAGGTTAGAAGAGCCACCATGAAGTAAATAAAGAATGAGCTGAAAAGGGTTTACATATCAAAAGCTAACAATTGAAATGGGAAAAAGGAAGAAGAAGAAGAAAGTCCAAAAAGCACTTGAAGAAGAAAAGGCAAATGAGAAAATACTATTTTGTATTATGGTTTATCTAATATAGAGAAAATAAATAACTACTAAATTGGGAAGCTCATACAAAAGATCAAAGAGGAAATAGTAATTAAATAATTATGAAACCAAATTTTTATAAAAGCTTAGGAAAATATAGGAATGAAGAAAATTTACATGAATTCATTTGCTTAGAAATTTGTATAGGTTCTACTATATGTGATGCTGAATAGTGGATTTAAAAATGATATTCATTTGCCAAAAGAGAGGGCACAACTATAAATAAAACAACAATTCAAAAAAAAAAGAATAAGAAGAATAAAATGAATAAGAGGAAAAAAAAATAAAATGAATAAAAATATTAAGAAGAATAAAAAGAATAAAAAGAATTAGTAGAGTAAGAAGAATAAGAAGAATAAGAAGTATAAGTAGAACAAGAAAAATAAGAAGTATAAGTAGAATAAGAAGAATAAGTAGAATAAGAAGAATAAGTAGAATAAGAAGAATAAGAAGAATAATAATAATAATTAGAAAAAAAATAAGAAAATAAGATGAATAAGTAGAATAAAAAGAATAAGAGTAATAAAAAGAATAAGAATAATAAGAATAATAAGAATAATAACAAAAATAAGAAAAATTAAAGGAATAAAAAGAATAAATTGAATAATAATAATAAGAAGAGTATGAAGAATAAGAGGAATAAAAAGAATAAGAAGAATAAGAGGAATAAGAAGAATAAAAAGAATAAGTAGCATAAGAAGATTAAGTAGAATAAGAAGACTAGCTAAGCAAAATTTGATTTTTTATTCGAATTTGAAAATGGAAAATTAGGGTTAAAAAAGTAGAATAAGAAGACTAAGAAGATTAAGAATAATAAAAATAAAAGAATAATAAGAATAATAAGAACAAGAAGAATAATAATAATAATAACAAAAAAAAATTATAAGAATAAGAATAATGAGAAGAATAAGAAGAATAGGAAGAATAAGAATAATAGGAAGAATAAGAAGAATAGGAAGAATAAGAAGAATAGAAAGAATAAGAAGAATTGTAAGAATAAGAAGAATGGGAAGAATAAAAAGAATAGGAAGAATAAGAAGAATAGGAAGAATAAGAAGAATATGAAGAATATGAAGAATATGAAGAATAGAAAGAATTAGAAGAATAGGAAGAATAAGAAGAATATGAAGAATATGAAGAATAAGAAGAATCTAAAGAATAAGAAGAATAAGAAACCAATTAAATGGTATTTAAGATATATAGATATATATATATATATATATATGCACATATATAGATAAATAAATAGGAAGAATAGTAGATATATAGATTCTTCTTATTCTATGAACATATATCTATGCACATATATCTAAGCCAAATAACGTTATTCTATGCATATATATCTATGCACATATATCTACTATTTATATATCTATGTATACATTACCATTTATATCTATGCACAATAGGAAGAATAAGAAGAATAAGAAGAATAAGAAAAATAAGAAGAATATATCTATATATCTTCTATTTATATATCTATATATCTATATATCTATATATCTTTCTATCTTTCTATATATGTATTATATATATGTCTATCTGTGTATTTGTCTATCTAGCAAATTATTTATCTATCTTTCTATCAATATGTCTTTATGTCTTTCTATCTATCTTTCTATTTGTATATATGCTTATATTCCTATCTGCCTATCTATCGATTTGTCTATCTATCAATCTATCTATATATCTTTATATCTATATGTATATTTATCTATTTGTATATCTCTCTATCTCTCTATCTGTCTATCTATCTATCTAACTTTCTATCTATCTATATCTCTATCTATATCTCTATCTATCTATTTAACTATTTTTATATCTATCTATCTATCTATATGCCTCTCTCTCTATATATCTATCTATTTCTTTATCTATCAATATTGCTATTTATCTATTTGTCTATATATTTTTCTATCTATCTATCTTTCTATCTATCAGTCTATATATCACTTTATCTCTGTATCTGTATATCTATGTATCTATTTATCTCTTTATCTATCAATTTTTCTATCTATTTATCTTACTATCTGTATATATATCTATATATCTTTCTATTTATCTATCTATTTGTCTATTTATCTATTGATCTATCATTTTGTCTATCTATCTATATTTCTAGTAATCTATTTGTCTATTTATCAATCTATCTTTCTATCAATTTGTATATTTGTTTATCTATCTATCTATCTATTTATATATATATATATTTATTTATGAATCAGTCAATAATAAAAAGCTATATATCTATCTATATATTTGCTTATCTGCCTAATAATCTAAATGTCTAATTGTCTATCTATATAACTATATAACTTTATATTTGTCTATCAGTCTATTAGTTTTTCTATTTATTTGTCTATCTATCTATCTATTTATCTGTGTATTTATCTATCAACCAATCTATTTATCTATCTATTTTTCTATCTATTTTTTTCTAACTAGTCAATTTTCTCTTTATCTATAAACTTATCTTCCTATATATCTATCTATCTATATGTCTATATATCTATCTATCTGTCTATTTTCTATCAATTTATCTTTATATCTATTATATCTATTTATCTATCTATTTTTCTATATGTCTATCTATATATCTATCTTATACCTATCTTTCTATCTTTCCACTTGTTTATCATCTATTAATCTAATGGTCTATTTGTTTATCGATCTATCATTCTATTTTTCTATCTATGTTTTTTCTATCTATCTATCTATCCATCCATCTATCTGTCTATCTATATATCTATCTATCTATCTAAAAATCTTTCTAACTATCTTTTTGATTATTTAGTTATCTATCTATCTATCTAAATATCTATCTATTTATCTGTCTAATTGTTTATGTCTATCATTCTATCTATTTGTCTATCTGTAAGTCAATCTATAAGTCTATTTGTTTATCTATCAATCTATTTATCATTAAATTAATCTATCTATACATATATATATATATATATATATTTATATTTATATTTATCTATCTATATGACAATCAAATATGGTTACTCTATCTGTCTATCAAAATATCAATCTATATAACTATTTATCTATTTATCTATCTACCTAATTACTAACTATCTGTCAATCTATGATATTGAGTTTTGTCTATTTATCTATATGGTCTATTTCTTTATCTATCTATCTTTCTTTCTATGTGTCTATTTGTTTATCTATCTATTTGTTAATCTATCAATATGTGTATATGTATATTTGACTATTTCTATATCTATATATATATCAATCTATCAATTTGTTTATTTATCTATTTGTCTAACTGTCTAATTTACTAACTATTAACTATCTATCTATCTAACTTTCTCATTATCTTTCTGTCTATCCGTCTTTCAACCTATTAGTCTTTTAGTCTCTCTTTTATCATTCTATTTATATATATATATATATATATATATATATATCTATCTATCTACCTATCTCTTATCTATTTATCTATCAAAATTATTGTGTCTATCTATATATCTTTTATTATATATCTCACTATTTGTCTATTTTTCTATCAATCTATTTGTCTATTTGACTATCTATTTATCTGTCTATCTATCTATCAATTTCTATGTATTTATCAATCTATTAATATGTAATTCTATGTATCTATTTTTCTATATATCTATCGTTTTTTCAATTTATCTAACTATAAACTATCTATTTGCGTATCTGTCTAACTATATAAAATGTTTTCTATCTATTTATATATTTGTCTATTTATTTGTCTATTTGTATATATTTCTATCTATCTCATAAATCTATATGTGTCTATCATTCTATGTGTATATATGTCTATTTATCTATCTATGTATCATTCAATTAATCAATCAATCTATATATATACATATATATAATATACATATATATATATATATATATATATATATCTATCTATCTATATGTCAATCAATTTTTTAGTCTCTCTATCTATTTATCTATCTGTCTATCTATCTATCTCTATATATATCCATATATATATATATATATATATATATATATATATATATATATATATATATGTCTATCTATCTATCTAATGTATATTTGTTTATCTATCTATCTGAATATCTTAAGATCTAACTATCTTTCTAAGTGTCTATTGATTTGTCATTGTTTAAATCTATCTATATGTGTTTATATGTATATGTCTATTTGTCTATTTATCTATCTGAAAATTTCAATCTGTTATCTTTATATGTGTCTAACTATCTATTTTTTTAACTATGTAATTGTTTATATATCTTTATTTTTATCTATCTACTATCTAACTATCTTTCATTTTATTAGTTTATTTTTCCATCAATTTATCTATCTATAAGTCCTTTTGTTTATCTATAATCTTTCTATCTATTTGTCTAAATCTCTATCTATTTATATGTCTATCGCTCTATATATGTATATATGTATATGTTTATTTTCTATCAATCTATCTACCAATTTATAAATTTTTTATCTAACTGTGTCTAACTATCTATTTGTATAACTATCTAAGTGTCTATTTGTATATCTCTCTATATATCTAATAATCTTACTATTTTTCTATCTATCAATGTTTGAGTCTATTAGGCTATAAGTCTATATATCTGTAATTTTATTTTTTTATTTATAATCTTTATATCTATTTTTCTAAATATCTTTATAAATATCTTTCTGTGTATATATCTATCTTTCTTTCTTCATATCTAACAATCTATTTAGTTGTCTATGTAAATATTTATATCTGTCTATCTTTCTTTCTAAATTTTTTTCTTTCTAATTATTACTTAACTACCTATATGTCAATATGTATATATATCTCTCTCTATCTATCTACCTACCTACCTACCTATTGGTCTATCTGTCTATCTATCTATCTATCAGTCTGTTTATCTATCTATCTATCTATCTATATTTTATATGTCTATCTATGTTTTAATCTATCTTTTTGTCTGTCTATTTATATATCTAACAATCTATATATCTGTCTATATGTTTTTCAATCTATGAATCTAATTGTGAAACTATTTATTTTATATATATAAATATATATATATATATATATCTATTTATCGATATGTCTATCTATCTACTTATCAATCTATCTATAGATTTATCTATCTATCTATATATCCATTTTTGTATTTATCTATCTATCTATCTATCAATTTGTCTAAAAATCTTTCTATCTATCGGTCTATCTATCTATATGACTATCTATTTATCTATATATCTATCTATATGTTTGTATATCTATCTATTTATCCATATATCTATTTATCTATCTATTTATCTATCTTTCTGTCTATATATATATCTCCCCATCTATATATTTGTCTATTTATCTCTCTATCAATTTATATCTTTCTATTTATCTATAAGACTATCTATCTATTAGTCTAGCTATCTATTTGTCTATCTCTTTATATGCCTATATTTCTATTTATATATCTATATATCTTTTTATATGTTTATTATTCTTCTTTTATCTATTTTTTTATAATACATTCTATCTCTCTATC
>JAREIK010000247.1:0-27110 GCA_029783825.1 Sapria himalayana
TATAGTTATAAATATAGTTACATATAATTATACATAGTAATATATAATTATATATATAGTTTTAAAAAGGTATATATGTTATATGTTAATACCTTTTATTTATAAAAGTAGTTATACGTATAGTAAAATACAATTATTAATAGTTATATATTCTCATACATCTAATATATTTAGTTATAATAGAGTTATATATAATTATATTTATTATACATATAGTTATAAATATGCATGTAGTTAAAGATATAGTTATATATAACATTTTTATAGTTATACATATAGTAAAATACAATTATATATAGTTATATATTATTATACATATAGTATATTTGTTAGAAATATTTATATAGATTATACATATAGTTATAAATTATTATATAGTTAAAAAAATAGTGAAAATTATAGTTATAAAATAGTTTACATAGTTACTAATATAGTTAAATATAGCTATAAAGCATTTATATAGTTATACAAATATTTATAATAGTTATACAATATATAGTTAAACTATAGTTATATATTGTTATAAGTTTTAATTATTATATTATAGTTACATGTGTGATTGCACTCATAGTTATACATTTTTATTATTATTTTTTGCAAGGTATATCAATGACACAATTGGTTTCTTTTCAAATATGAACCATCAAAATTAACAACAATCAAGACTAAATTGAATATTACAAGTGTATTTATCCAATGGTTACTAGATTAAGTTCCATTCCAAAAAAGTAGATATATTGGATTATTTAGATAGATTCTTATACATCTTCATATTTAACATGTATTTTGTATGTTCAGTACACACTACAAAAAAAATCACATTTAGCTAGGGACATTCCCTAGCTAAATGGACGATTTCCATCGCTAAACGGGATATATCGATGGATTGCCGACGGATAGCTCCCCTATCTAAAGTGATTATTGCTAAAATGTAGTGATGGAAAGTATCCCTAGCTAAAAAGTTAGCGACGGAAAGATCTATTGCTAAAAAAGACAAATTCCCTAGCTAAAAAGTTAGCGACGGAAAGATCTATTGCTAAAAAAGACAAATTCCCTAGCTAAATTAGTATGCTAAATGAGATTTTCCGTCGCTAAATGAAAATAATGACGGAAGAATCCCAAGCTAATGTGTTGATCGATTAATTTTAGCGACAGAACTAGTCCCTAGCTAAATAAATTTAGCGACGAAAAATCCATCGCTACTTTTAAGATTTCCCTAGCTAAATTAGATAAGGAAAATTCCCTAGCTAAATTAGCAATAGAATTATCACTTGCTAATTTTGCAATGGATTTATCCCTTGCTAATTTTGCAAGGGATTTTTTCCCTAGTTATTTTAATTTCAAAAATAATTTAAGAATTTAATTTATTTAAAATAGTTTAATTAATAATATAATATTTTTATATCAAATTGAAAAAAAATTGAAACAATAAATAATCTATAATAAACAAAAATAAAAAAATTTAATATCTTATTCTAATTCAATATTTTAAATAATTGAAACTCTAAAATAACAAATTTTAATTAGTCTTATTCATCACTGCATCTACCAACAGTGCATAAAGTATAATATATTCATTCATTGACATTACTTTCTCTCACTCTGCTCTGATTATTATTTTTCTACTGCGACAAAGCTGTCCGAGTCATGGCACGTAATATCTAGTGAAAAATCTCATCACTTATAAAAGCTTTGTATGAGGAACAATGAAGTATCATATATGTAAGAAATTTAAACCACTCAGTCAAATTAAAAAAAGTTATGTTTTGATACATATATAATTATGCAGTATATATGTAAATATACACTAGCATTTCACTCGTACATATATTACTACTATATATGTACATAAAAATAGTAATATTACGTGTACATATAAATTGAGTACAAATATATTCAATTTATATGTACAGAAAATACTGCAGAATTATATGTACGTATATACTGACTTAATTCGTACATATATAATGTCTTTATTTGTACGTATATACCTCATTTGGTGTTGTTGCTGCTGCTCCCACTGCCACTGTTGCTGTTATAGTTGTCACTGCCAATACCACTGCTACTATCACGGCCGCCACTGACACTGCTACTGTAGCTGACGCTGCTGGCCACTGAAGTGGCTGCCACCGCTGCCCCTGTTGCCAGTGCTACCATTGCATGACACTGCCACCGCTGACCCCGCTGTCGGTGCTGCCATTACCACCTCTTTCGCCACCACCACCACCACCATCACTACTGTCGTTGCCGCCTCTACTACTACAACCGACGCTGCTTCCGGTGTAGTTGCTGCTATAGGCACTACCGCTGCCTCTGATGCTACCATTCCCGCCACTGTCGCTCCCGCTGCTACTGTCGTTGTTGCTCCCACCGCTACTGCCACCACTGTGGCCCCTGCCGCTACCACCGCTACAGCACCCACCGCCGCCACAGCTACGGCCGCCTCTACTGCCTCTACCGCTTATGCTGCCTCTACCGCTTATGCTACTATCATTGCCATCGCTACCATTGTTGTCACTACTACTGCTACTGATAATAGGTTTTTACATGCCTATAATAGGCTAAAACTCTACCCAAAAAATTCGAAGACACACAAACATCTTTACAAGTATATAAAAATAGTTATTATAGACATGAACAAACACAAATTAAAGTAGATTGACATACAGCTTAAACTAAAATTTAATTAAATAATTTAATATTTTTAAATTAAATTTAATAAAAATAGAAGATATAAATGAAATTTTTAAATTAAACAAAAAAAATTCATTTAATACCTTATTTTAATACAATATTTTAAATAACTAAAACAAAAAAAATAACAAAAATTATATTACATCTTATTAATCAATGTATCTACTGACTATGCATAAAGGATAATCTATCAATGCATAGATGTTGCTTTCTCTCCCTTTGCTCCTCCGATCACCAACTTTCCGCTGCAAAAAAGCTATCTGAGTCATGGTGCATCATGTTTGTTTAAATATGTATTCACTTATACAAGCTTCATATGGAAAACAATGTTGTACCATATCTGTAAGAAATTTAAGCCACCAAATCAAATCAAAATAAATAAAAAAAACTATGTTTTGATAAATATATATTGTTGTAGTAAATATGTACAAATAAACTAACATTTCACTTGTACATATATTACTACAGTATAAGCACATATAAACTATAGCATTATGCATACATATATATTGAGTGCATATATATACTCAGTACATATGTACATAAAATACTGTAGTATTATATGCATGTATATACTGACTATATATGTACGTATATACCGCATTTGTTGCCATTGCTACTATAAAGAGAGAGAGAGATGTTGGGGGAGAGAGAGAAATGGCGGAGAGAGAGAGAGAGATGGGGGAGAAACAATAGAAAGGAGGAGAGAGAGAGAGAGATGGGGGAGAAACAATAGAAAGGAGGAGAGAGAGAGAGAGAGAGAGCAAAAAATGCCTTAAGATATCCTCCTCTAACATATTCCATATAGATTATAGAGTGAGATGAGCGCCCAAAGGGGTTTCAATCAGCAAAAAAAAATCCATTTAGATGATATTTGGTGCACATAGAATTCAACAAAGCAAGAGTGCTTCATGATACCCAGAATTCGCACTTCCCCTAAAGAACTACACTTAAACAATCTACCATCATCGCCTGACGCACCACAAACCTCCAGACTGATCACCTAGAACATGCTGCTTCACGAAGTAACATTACAAGCACTACCAATAGAGTCCAGTTGACCTACAAAGAATAAGAGACCTAAGAACATGATAGACCAGTTGGCCCTCCTATTTCTGCATGCTATTAGTGTGTTTTCCACTAATATTATATTTTCAGCATTTAGATGAGAAAATGCCTTAGAGACGTCACTGTTTTCTTCCTTGTTATTCATGATTTTATTTTTTATTTCTTTGTTTTTTTCAACTATCTCCCCCTTATTCTTATTGTTGTATATCCCCACTGCCCACTCTAGACCTTGCTCTTTTCCTCCCATCTATCCCTCATTAAACGTGTATGCTTTGTCCATATTTTCCTCCTATTTTTTATTGATATCCAGCAGGGTGTTATTCTCCTTCTCCCCTTCACTGCCCACCTTCATTTCCTACTTATAAGAGTGTATATTCTGACATAGTATTAGTTCTTTGTTTATATCTTTTTTAAGCCATGCAGTTTTACACTTGTCTCTACCATAATATTATTCCAATGTATCATTTCTGCCCATCCCCTTCTTACATTCCTCCTACCCATGGCTCATTCAATTACATTTTAAATAATATTTGGGGATATGTTCAGGCACAATTAACTACCAGAACCCATGTTCATTATTAGTCTATCCATAGTTTCTGTGGAGGTCGTGAGAAGAGATTAAACTCCACGCAAATCCTTGGATTATTTGGTTTAGTCATTGAGGCAGTGGCCTCATCAATCATTATTGGTTTACCCATACATATGTCAAGATGAAGAGAGATTGCTTACTGTATAAATAGAGAGGTAAATTAGGAAAAATAAACCAAACCGGGCCTATCGGGGCCTTCAATTTCGGGTTGAAAGCCATCATCCATTTTAGAATTATCATTGAAAAGTCCTTAATTATGCATTGGTGCCTCATCCATAGCCTTTGAAAATCTTTCTCTTCGAGGCATTGAAGAACCATATACTTAGCATCATAATCCACAATTTTTATAGAACCCTTAAGCTTCAAAGTTTCTATAAACTCATGAAATTCCTTCACGAGAGGTTTTCCATATAAAAATTTCCCTATTCGGTGTAATTGAAAGGCTTGGCAAGTTTATCAAGATCTACCAAGGGAATGTATATCGGTGCCATGCCATTTTTAATTCCAAACCTCAGATGCAATATCACGGGTCCTTAAATAAGCTCACAAAAGACTTCTTATTGAATAAGAAGTCATTTTGCACCATTTTGACTAATTATTAGCCTTATTCTTTCACAACATGAAGCTTTCTCTCTCTAAAAATCTAACTTTCTCAAAAATAGTTCTTAGAGCTGTGGGGTTTTCAATCTTCTTAATCTTTTTATTTTTTTATTCTTTTTATTCATCTTATTATTATTTTTATTTTTATTTTTATTAATTATGGCTAGATGTTGGCATAAGATTTTGTCTGATTGGAGATAACGCATTTAAATCCCCATTTCTTAAATTGGAAAATGAGATTTTATTTGTTTATTTCAAAGTGTAAAATTTGGTTGACGATTTTTAGAGCTAAATCCATTGCTAGGGAAGTTCCGTCACTAAATTAATCACTATATTCTGGATTTAATTATCCATATAAGTTTCCTCACTAAATGTGTCGCTATATTTCAGATTTAATTATCTAGGGAATTTCTATCGCTAAAATCCATCGCTATATTCAGGATGTAATTGGTTAGAGATGTTCTGTCGCTAAAATTCCTCATTATATTCAATATGTAATTAACTAGGGAAAATTTGTCGCTAAATCTATCACTAAATTACTAATTTTATTAGTTAGGAAAATTCTGTCACTAAATCCATCGCTAAATCATGGATTTTATTAGCTAGGAAACATTTGTCGCTAAATCCATCGCTAATTTCAGGATTTTATTAGCGTGAGATATTTCGTTGCTAAATCCGTCGCTAAATTTCCCGCTTTTCTTGAGCAGAATTACGAAAATTTTCTGTTGCTAAAATCCCCGCTTTACTTGAGAGGAATTTATGAAAATTTTCTGTTGCTAAATACGTAGCTAAATCCCTTGCTTTTCTTGAGCAAAATTTACGAAAAATTTTACATTGCTAATATGTCGCTAATCCATTGCTAGTTTTTTTAAAGAAAAATCATAAATCCATTACTATTTCCTAGCAAATCCCTCGCAATTTAGCTAGGGATTGATTACTAGCTAAAATTTCCTAACTAAATTGATATTTTCTTGTAGTGTAAAGATGATGGACAATAATGGCGGACGATGATGGCGGAGAATGACAAAGGATGTTGAATTTTCCCTAAATCATTACTACAATCGAATGAGAGACCCAAGGATATGAGAGAGGTATAAGCTTAAATATACAATATTTCACACTTATTTATTGCTTCAAAGCCTCTAAGCATGATATCCTTCTCGTCTCCCAAACCCAGGCAAATTATAAACATCTGTACCCCTACAAATAATGAGGCAGTATCAGTTCATTTGATTTTAAACATAAAAGCCCTAACAGCCGATAATGATACATAAATGCTACATTCAAAATACCAGGTTAAATAAATAATGAAAGATGAAGAGCTAATCATATAATGCATTTGCAATGAACAATCATCAGAACAATTTGATTCGCATTTGCACTCGCAGCAAGGGTCATACAAGCAAAGGCTATTATGATAGCACTGATTTACCTCTGTCATCCTCATAGTTCAGTAAAATTAGCATGATGCAAATTGCTTTTAGTCCTTAAAGATCAGATATTTTTTATGGGTATTCCATGACTATGGCAATGTGTCGATGCCTTGCAGTGTTCGTGTTTCCCAAATCCTAGCCATATGTTTCTATGGACATTCGCAACTTAAGTTTGCGCATGCTGAACAAAATTACTTACGTTTATTAAGTTTATTAAGTTTTATTAGGTTTTAAAATTCCATTAATATTTTAATTTTAAAATATCAAAACATTTAATATACAATAAATATATATAAAACATAAAGAGATATTTTTTTTATTTAATAAATTATTTTCACCAAGTTTATATGTGTGTAGCAAGACACGCATGAAAACAAAAAACCTTTTAATTTTTAATTATCAAATTAATTAAACAATAAATATATAAATAATTTCAAAAAATAAATAGTTGGCCTTCCAAATGGGAAAACAAATTAAATGCCTACAAAATTGGTAAACTTGATATAGCAAAGCAAATATAAAAGATTATTGGTCTTCAAGTCACTTTCCTAAAATTCTATAGATGCACTTTATGTTAAAAACTATATAAATATATATATTTTAAGTTTATAAATTTTTAAGTATTCATATTAATTTTTATGAAGATAATATGAATTTATTTTAAAGGCATAGAATTTAATATTATTTGATATAATTTATAATTTATAAAATTCTAACATTACATAGTGAGATGAATATTAAGAAAAATTTATGTTTATTAAATTTAATAAAAATGAAATATTAAAATCTATTAGTATAAATTTAACTCAATTATTTAGTTCTTATAAATTTTAATAGGGGCAAACATCTCTGTATTTATCTTTAAATATCAATTTATTTTGATTTATATTTACTAGTTTTTTCATTAAGTAAGATATTTTTATAAATATATTATATTTTATTATACAATGAATTATTTAATCTATTTATTAGTTGAAATTTTAATGTATATTCATTTATTTTTTAAAATATCTTTAAAAATTTTTAAAATTATAAAATTAATTATTTAATGTTATTGTAGTCTTTATTAATAGTTATTATAGTCTTTAGTAATAGTTATTATAATCTTTATTAAAATTAACTTTTTTTGTATTAATATATTTTTTATATTATTTATTTATAATAATCTATTTTGATAATTATACGAGGAGAATATGTCTTTCAAGAATCACTTATATATAGACCATGACATATGTATAATTAATATACAAAATTAAATAAAATATTAAAACAAATAATATTTAAAAAAAACAAATCATTAAATATCAGTGATGAAAATTATTTCTAGCCCAAATAACTATGGAAATTCTTAGCTAAATGGATATATTTTGTGAAAAAAAAAATTTAAGCAATAATCACTTGCAATAAAATATAAAATAGTAAAAAAACTTTTCAGATAATAATTTAGCGATGAATTTTGTCTCGATCTAATTAGCTAGAAAAATTCCGTCGCTAAATGCATCGCTATATCTGTTGATAAATCCGTCGCTAAATTCCACGCTTATATTTGCGAGAAATTTATGAAAATACATTAGCGATGGAAATATTTCAACCAAATATTTCCGTTGCTAATTCATCACTAAATACATTGCTAAATTCTCCACTTTTCTTCACGTGAAAATCTTGAAAAATATTAGCAATAGAATATTTTCAAGCGAATATTTTCAAGCGAATATTTTCAAGCGAATATTTTCATCTTTAATCCATTACTAATCCGTCATAAAATTTTATTTTAATCTAAAATCAAAAATTCCTTGTTATTCCCTAGCTAATGCCTCGCTAATTAGCTAGGGATATTATATCAAGCTAAATTTCCCTAGCTAAATCAATATTTTCTTGTATTATTATCTATCTATCTATTAATCTGACTATTTCTCTATTAGTCAATATTTCTATATCTTTATCTATCAATTTATCTCTCTGTGTATATCTGTGTATCTGTCTGTCTATCTGTCTATCTGTCTATTTTTCAATTTATTTATCAGTCAATTTTTATATATATCTATCAATCTTTCTATATGCATATTTGTCTATCAATCTACATTTCTATGTATTTAAAAAACATTAAATAATTAATTATATAATTATAATCATTTTAAAGATATTTTAATTAATAAATAAACATACATAAAAATTACTACTAATATAAAACTAAAATATTTAATTGTATGATTAAATAAATAAAAGTATAAACATATATGAATTAATGAATAAACTAGTAAATATTTATATCTTTCTTTTAAAATATATTTTTATGATTATAAGAATTTTTTAAAAAATATATATTAGAAGATTTGATATTTTTGAATTATAAAATAAAATTCAAATATTTCATAAAATTTAAAAACAATAAATTGATATTTAAAGATAAAGACATAGATGTTTTAATTACTTCAAAAAAATCTTGATGATTTAAAAAATAAATATGTCAAGTGTCGTTATTAAAAGAACACTTTAATTATTTTTTTAGGATTTTAAAAGAGGTATTTAAAATATTACTAATGAAATTTTTTTGTCCTTGTCCTAAAAACACTTAATTTGTATCCCTATAAACACTTTTGAAAAGTACTACCAAACTGACCTTAAGTTGATTTGAATTTAAATTGTATATTTTGTCCCTACTGAAATTTATAAGAATTAAGCAATTGAATAAGATCTTTTCTATTAACTTTAATATTTTATTTTTATTAAAATAATAATTATAACTTATTTTATTAAACTTCTCACTTTAAGTAATTTTTAGAATTTTATAAATTATAATTTTATATCAAATAATATGAAATGTAATGCCTATTTAATTATTTCTTATTATATTCATAAAAAATAAATTGAATTCATAAAAATGTATAACAATAATATATATATGAAATACTTTATTATAATATATTATTTTTTTATTTATGAAATAATATCATTTATGGTTAATCTTTTTCTTTTTTTTTATTTATATTTTTTAATTTTTATAATTTTAGTCTACTTTTATATATTTGTCTCTTTTTTTTTTATATCTACTTTCATTTTTTTATTTATAGTTTCCATGAAATATAAAAATGCTAAGGCATTCAAGCACTTAAACCCTTTTATCTATCTTTGTGAAGAGGAAGAGAGGAGAAGTGAAACGAGACTACAGGAGCACATGCAATTCATAATTCTACTTCTTCTTGTTACCAAGTAAGACCAACAGTGCTATTCTTCTTTAGAATACTAATTACATTTCTATCTTTTTCTCAATTTGATTTCCACTAGCAGAGTTTGGTTGATACTGATTAATCAGTTTTAATTTTTTTTAATTTTCCCATAATTTTTTTTCTTCTTTTTTCTATTTTCATATCACTTATATGATTTTGACGCTCCACTATGAGAGAAACAACATATGGTTATTGTAAACATTGTTCTTAATTTTTTTTATGGTAATCTTTATTCTTTTAATGATTACTTTTTTTGGGTTTTATGGATTTCATATACTAAATGTATGCTTATTGTTTTCTA
Organism: Sapria himalayana; assembly: GCA_029783825.1. NCBI lineage: Eukaryota > Viridiplantae > Streptophyta > Magnoliopsida > Malpighiales > Rafflesiaceae > Sapria > Sapria himalayana. The sequence continues at coordinate 9,913 of JAREIK010000247.1, forward strand.
CTTCTATAACTTAGAAAAAAAAGTATGCTTATTATTTTCTGCTTCTGTAACTTAAGAAAAAAAAACACAATGAGAGATCAAATTTAACTTTTCTAGAGTTAAATTTGATCTATTTGGTATTGATGATAAAATATGAACCACAGATGCCATTATGTGCTAGATCTTGCAGTTTCAAAATAAAGTAACTCAAGTTCATCAACTGATTCTGATGTGATGTATCTGTTTCACTTGAATATCACTACGATGCAGGTTGTCGGTGTACAATATGTCATTAACTGATAATCTAGTTTTTGATTCCCAGCAAATCATAGTTTCTTTTTTTCTGAATGAATATCATGTGGTTCATCTAGCTTGACATTCGAGTTTATGTTAGAAGAATATGAGCATTTCTTAGAAACTAATCTTCTTTGATTTGGATTTTAGAATTGGTTTTAGTGTTGATGGTATCATATCTGCGTTTTCTTTTTCTTCTCAGCTGATCACTACTATATTTTTCATTATGTTTTGTTTCTAATTTGGAATTTGAATTCTACATATTTAGCTATTCTTTTTTTTAATCTCAATTGGACCTGGGCTTCTATGCATGTTGTTTTAGACTTGCACCGTAATAATCAAAATTTGATTTGATCATCTTTTTTCATTTTTTTTATTTTTGCATTTTCCAGGATCTGCACCACACGCTTAATATTCTCATTTTCTATAAGTATAAATGAATATAAAAAAAGTTATTGAGATAAGAGGAAGTACATATAATTGGAGAATATGAATGCAAATACACCCATAGACTATGTTGTGATCCAATTATAACCTAAATCATCATTGATAGATTTTTTTCCTATAATGATGTAATATCTTCTACATGTGCATATATAATTTTTCTCTATCTTTCTTTATCTTTCTTTCTCTCTAGATATATATGTATGTATATGTTCATTGATTTTTTGTTCATTGTAGGTGTTCTTTGTTCATCAAGAACAATTGGAAGATAGAGAAGCTTGATACTAGTCGTTTAAAGTCATTTGTGAGTCAATTAAAAGTCATATAATCACTGAGAGGTCTTGCAGGCTCTTCACTCGAGATCAAAGCAGATCAATTCTAAGATCATGAAACTTGCTTTACCAAAGGAACACTCAAAAGGTTACAAACAAGACCCACCAATTGTTTTTCTAACCAAAGTTGATTGCCACTTTTTCTTTTGAAGGTTCATGCAATTTGCCAGTGCACCTAATGTTTTGGAAACTTTTTATGAACTTGATGAGGAGATGACCTAGCTGGAAGTGGCCTGGAAAATTTACTCTCAGGTAGTATTATTTTTTTTAAATATAATCTACTTTTTAAAGAGAAGATGATTCGAAATTTTATTCACATGGTAAGTCTCATGGAGTTCTTAACTTTGTATTCAAAGAGCTAGAGAACATTCTTCAGGTACATTTCCTTCACATCTCTCCTCAAAATGCACACACTATTGTACTCTAATTTATATTCAAGCTCAACTGATGGATTCAATGCCATGTTTAATGATAGTCCATCGATATTGACTGCTTTGCCTAAATTAAAATAAAAATAGATCATGTTTTTGATGCGATGATACATTTATTCACTCAAAAGCAATAAGTCTCGGATTCAAGACAATTAGATATGACCTCTTTGATATATCAATGGTAAGATTTGTTGAGAGATATATTTATATACCTTTCTCTAACCTTATGTTAGCCAAGAAACTTGTGCATTAAGTACAAAAACCAAGCTCAATTGATTAATTAAATGTCATTTTTTATTATAGTTATCAACATTGATTGCTTTAATTAAATTGACATTAACATAGATTATATGTATGTATATATATATATATATATTATATGTATGTATGTATATAGATATAAAGATATATAAATATATATTTACGTATGTATATAGATATGTATATATGAACGTATATAGATATATATGTAGGTATATAGATATATGTGTGTGTGTGTGTCTGTGCAGATATATATATATATATATATATATATATATATGTGTGTGTGTGTGTGTGTGTATAGATATATATATATATATATGTGTGTGTGTGTGTGTGTGTGTGTAGACAAATATATATATGTATATGTGTGTATATAGACATATATATGTGAATATAGACATACAAACATACATACATACATATATATATATATATATATATATATATATATATATATATATATATATATATATATATATATATATATATATATATATATGTATGTATGTATGTATGAATATAGATATATATGTGTGCGCGTGGGTGTGTGTGAGTGTGTATATATATAATTTGGTGGTATCTGACCCAGGGCAATCTACCTGAACCACAAGAGGAATTAATTCTTGGCCAAACAAATGATGATATTGATAGCTAGTTAGGAATTAGGATCGAACTTACAATCTTCAAGTAGTTGTGAATTCAATACCCTACCAACCAAACCACCATGCCGTCATTAGTTGCAATTATATTTTGATTTTAAAGCATTTGCTTATAATTGAAGCCTAATTTAGATTATTTTTTAAGTCATATCATGAATTTATGAATCAAATTAATTAGAAATTTAAAATATATATGACTAATATATATTATATAATGATTTTGTTTTAATGATGTTTTTTTTGAGATAATTATATTTTTATTTTTTAATGGATTATATTTTATTGTGACACATCGATAGTATTATGACTAGAAATACTTAATTAAATTTGATTTCTCATAGAAGAATGAGAAATCAAATTAATGTGATTGAAATATATGTGTTATATTTTTATTGTCTCTAAAAATATTATAAAAAAAACATTATATATAAACTTTATATATTTATATAATTGTATGACACTACAAAATAAATGTCTATACTTTAATAAATATAAATGTATAACATTATATATAAACATTGATATGTTTATATAAACATATAATGTTATATATAAATATTTATACATATGTATAAATGTTTATAAATATTTATACAACATTTACATAACACTATCCATTTATATAATTGTTTATATAACATTTAGATAACATTTAGTTAACATTTATATAACATATAAAATATGTATACATATTTTAAATATTTATAAAACATATAAATTTTTATATAAATATATAATATTTATAATGTTTATATAAATGTGATATACATACTATATAATATTAATAAAAGTGTTATATATATATATTTCACTACAAGAAAATGTTCATTTAGCTAAGGGATTAGCTAGGGGTTAGCAAGGAATTTATGATTTTTCAATGAAATAAAATTTTGCAACCGATTAGTGACAGAATATTTTCCTAAATTCCGATCAAGAAAAGCGGAGATTTTAGCTACGGATTTAGTGACGGTAATTTTCTAGCTAATAAAACATGGAATATACCGACAAATTTAGTGACAGAAATTTCATAGCTAATAAAACATGGAATATAGCAACAGAGTTAGCGACAGAATTCCTCTAGCTAATAAAACCCGAAATATAGCAACATTTTAGTGACAGAATTTTCCTAGCTGATAAAATCTAGAATATACCGATGTGTTTAACGATGGATTTAGCGACACATTTCCCTAGCTAATAAAATCTAGAATATAGTGACAGATTTAACAACTGAATTTCCCTAACTAATAAAATCTGGAATATAGCGATGAATTTAGCGACGAAATTTCTCTAGCTAATTACATCCTGATTATAGTGACGGATTTTAGCGATGGAATTTTCCCAGCTAATTACATCCAGAATACAGCGATGGATTTAGCGTTGAATTTTCCTAGCTAATTACATCTAAAATATAGTGACGGATTTAGCGATGGAATTTTCCTAGCTAATCTTTAATTCTTTAAATTTTTTTAATTTATTATTAGTTTTAATATTTTATTTTATTTTATTTATTTATGTATGATAATGTTCTATAGATGAGTGATCCTTGAAAGATATATCCTCCTCATAAAATTATAAAAAATAAAATTATAAATAAATAATATAAATAATATAAAATAAAAAAAATTATTAATAAGAACTAAAATAATTATTTTTATGATGTATACATTTTTAAAAAAATTATACAAAATTTTTTTTTATAATTTTTATGTATCTTAAAAATTTGTATTAAAGTAACATTAAATAATTAATTCTATAAGTATAATAATTTTTTAAGATATTTTAAAAATTAAATTAACATACATTAAAATTTCTACTAATAAAAATATAAAATAAGTTATTGTATGATTAAATAGAAAATATTTTCAAAAATATCTGAATTGACGAATAAACTAGTAAATATTAATATTATTATAAGTAAAAAAATTTATGATTATAGGAAACTTTTTAAAAAATAATTAATACAAAATTTGAATATTTACATAGATGTTTGCCCCTACTAAAGTTTTTAAGAATTAAATAATTGAGTAATATTTTTACTATTAGCTTTTAACATTCAGTATTTATTATAATAATAAATATCACTTTTTTTAATTATCTTCTCACTTTAAGTAATTTTTTGAATTTTAAAAATTATTAATGATATCAAATAAATGAAATTTTATTCCTTTAAAATTATTTCATATTATCTTTATAATAATTAATATGAATTTTTAAAAATTTATATCCATAGAATGTATATATTTATATATTTTTTAATATTAAGTGTATTTTATAACTTTTAGGAGAGTGGCTAGAAGACAAATCATCTTTTCATATATGTCTTATTATATAAAATTTGTAAATTTTGAAGTTATTTGATTTTTTTATAAGGCTAAACATATATATTTTTTTAATTGTTTATATATTTATTATTTAATTAATTTTATACAAAATTATAAGGTATCTGTTTTTCATGTATACCTTGATACACGCACAGGAATATTGTTGAAAAAATTTTGATGATAAATAAAAAAAATTAGTCTTTTTATATTATATATATATATAGTTTATTTAATGTTTTTATAATTTAAAATCTAAATATTTTGGTAATTTATATAATCACTTGTTGTCTAGATGCTAAAGACAACTCTAACAAGTGAAGTGGCTAAGTCCCCCTCAGTCCACCTCTATCTCTCAACACCGACACATCAATACCTAATCGAAGAGTAATATAAGCGAGATATCTTATTTATTTAAAGTATGTTTTCTACCCGAATTCTTCATCGATTATCTTAATGCAAAAGTGTGCATTTTGATTCTGTTATTTTTTATTCCGAAATTCTTTTTCATTAATCACCATGGTAAGCTTGGATTGCTTATATAAACTTATTTGTATACTTACTTCATGCATTTGTGATATAATGCATTCTCATTGTGTGTATGTTGATGGTGCGTAGTAGGTATCCCGACTTGATATCTACATCAGTATACATAACTATATATAAACAATATACATAAACAGCATACATAAACATAAGTGTATTTTATATATGTGTATTTAAACATGATTATGCATCAATATGCATGTGTGATATAATTCAAATTTCTTATATAAGTGTATTTTACAATATCTATAACTACAAAAATAGTATACATAAATATAACTATATATAAATATAACAATGTATATTTAATATACATACATACATATATATATATATATATATATATTTATATACATACATATATATATATATATATATATATTTATTTATTTATATATATATATATATATATATATGTATGTATGTATGTATTTAACAATATGTATATCAACATATTACTATATATAAATGTATTTATCTACATTAATATACATAACTATATATAAACAGTATCCATAAAGAGTATACATAAACATTATTAGGTATGCTGACTTGATATCTACATCAATATACATAACTATATATAAACAGTATACATAAACAACATACATAAACATAAGTGTATTTTATATAATTGTATTTAAACATAACTATACATCAATATGCATGTGTGATATAATTCGAATTTCTTATATAAGTGTATTTTACTATCTCTATAACTATAAAAATAGTATACATAAACATAGCTATATATAAATATAACAATATATATTTAATATACATACATATATGTGTATGTATATATATATATATATATATATATGTATGTATTTATGTATGTATTTAACAATATGTATATCAACATATTACTATATATAAATGTATTTATCAACATGAATACCTATACATAGCCATATGTCTTCATATATATAATTACATGAAAAACAATATATAACTACATCTACAACATGTATAACTACATGTTTCAGAAACTTAATATCCATTCGTATCATTCATCTCATTCATACATATTTATTCTGGATATTGTATAAATCTTTATCATTTTCCCATATATTTTAGGAACTTAACTTAATTTTTTCAACCTTAAATGTATTTTTATTATATTTTTATAAGTTTTTATAATCATTATGATTTAATATGTTTAGATTTTGTATTTTTGTTTCACATAATATCATTTAACTAAAATTGATTTCTAATAAAATGTTCATTTGTTTAAAATTCATGTGGTAAATTTCAAAATAAATAACAATATGTTTGTGTAATAAATATTATAAAAACTTTTTAAAATATATATGTGATGTAGTTTCAATTTACATAGATAAAACTTTAAAATTAAAATTTATTTACAAAATAAAATTTTCACTTCATAATATGCAATATGTTATTGAAAAATTTGATATATATTTATTAATTAAAAAAAAAAACAATGTAATGTATTAAATTTAAAAAAAAAATTAAATATAATTATTGAAAAAAAACAAATTCATATATTGATATGGTCATTTATATATTTTGAATAAAATAAAAAAATAATTAATTGTAGAAAAATTTACTCATGTATTTATATGGTAATTTGTTTTGTTTGAACATAATTAAAGAAATAATTGATCTTTTACAAAACATTAAAGACATGTATTTATATGCACTACATTATATTTGTTTAAATTTTAAAGTTTCTAAAAATATATTAATAACAATAAATAATAAGTAGAAATTTATCATAGACATTAATATTTTAATAAAAAATATATATATAAAAACAAAAACAATATTATCTATTTATGAACTATATTTTCATTTTTAACATAAATGTAAAAACAAAATAATTTACAAATATGCCAACTTCATTTATTTATATGATTATAATAATAGTTATTTTAATATAAATATTAAAAAAACAACTATGAATAAAATAGAAGCTCATATATATAATTCATTATTTCATTTTATGCATTAATATGCTTCACACACACACACACACACATGCATACACACACACACACACACACACAAATATTTGTTTTAAATATAAATAATTTACAATATTTTATAAATTGTGTACAATATATAATATTTTATTTTAATTACATTTTCAAAATCAAAAAATTTTAAATACATTTACACACACACACACACACACAATACATACATACATAAATACATACATATATATATATATATATATATAATAGATTCATATGTATCTTTAAAAATACATTACCTATATAGGTATATGTGTATGTTTGTGTGGGTGTACAATAGTATATGCATGCATACAAATATATACACACTACTTTGAAAATGTAGATACATGTGTGAATATATACAAAAGTACAAAAATGTGTATGCTAATATATAAAGTATAGTGTTGTATATGGATGTATAAATGCGTGTGTGTGTAGGGTAGTGTATATGCACATATATATTTATGCATATATATGTAAATATCAACATTAATTTTGAGAATAAAAATACTAGAGCACATAAATATTAACATGTTCCACAAATTCGTGAGAGCATGAGCAAAAAGTGACATTATTGAAAGATACTACTAATCTCCTATCTATAACACTTTGCCTCAAAATTTGATCAAAGTTTTACTTGCAATGATAAGGTTCATTCAATACTACATACCATGTAGTTACATTTTCATTAAATAATATAATTTATTCAAATAAAAAAATCTATCTAATATCTTCTTCAACAACTCTTCTATCTTCTTTTTCTTGACTTGATAAGCTATTTCAATGTTGATTATATGTACATTTCTTATCTAATATCTCTAGTTCAAACTATTGCAATAGTAAAATCCATTATATCAATCTAGGTCTGAAATCTTTCTTTTTTATGAGATATATGATTATAGAATATTTAGTATATACTATGAATTTGGTTCCCAATAAATATGATATTAATTTTCCAAAAGAAAAGATTGTTGATACAAGTTCTTTCTATATAATGGTGTAATTCAATTGGACATTTGTATAACTATTTATAAATTAATATCATACTATATGATAACTATTTATAAATTTTTGTATAACTATATAAATTGTTCATAATTTATATTTAACTATATTTCTAACTATGTAAACTATTTTTATAACTATATTAATAACTATATATAACTATTTTTTAAAATATATAATATTTTATAACTATATGAGTAATTATATATAACTATATTTTTAACAAAATATATCATATGTATAATAATATATAACTATATATAATTGTATTTTACTAAATGTATAACTATAAGAATGTTATATATAACTATATATTTAACTACATACATATTTATAACTATATGTGTATAACTATATATAAATATTTGTATAACTAAATAATACGTTATATAATTAAATATAACTATATTTGTATCTATGTATACATATATCTATTCATATAATTAAATTTATATATTTATTTATAACTTTGTATATATTTATATATAACTACTTATAACTACTTGTATGACTATATCTATATAAATTATATGTTTAATATAAATCTATTTTTAATTATATATACTATATGTATAAGAACATATAGAGCTTGACCGCCTTCTCTGGTGACCATCTCTTGAGGTCTATTGATTCTGTTTCTTTCTCTCATTAGATCTCTTTACTGCCATATGACAAAGGGATTCAGATTTAGTGGAATAAATGGGGTTTACGTTCACAAAGCTATTTAACAAGCTGTTTGCCAACAAGGAGATATGGCAACCATTCTGTATAAATTGAAGCTTGGTGAAGTTGTCACCACAATTCCTACTATTGTCTTCAATGTAGAGACTGTTGAAAATTAAAATATCAATTTCACTGTGTGGAATGGTGGGGTCAAGACAAGATTCACCCTTTCTGGAGGGATTACTTCCAAAATACGCAAGGTCTCATATTTTTGGTGGACAGTAATGACAAAGATCGAGTTGTTGAAGCCAGTGATGAGTTGCATAGGATGCTAAACAAGGAAAAGCATCGAGATGCAGTTTTGCTGGTGTTTGCCAATAAACCAGATCTTACCAATGCGATGAATGCAATTGAAATTACTGACAAGCAAAGACTTCACTCGCTTTGCCGACACCATTGGCACATTCAGAGCATATGTGCTAACTCTGGCATGGGCCTCTACGAGGTTATTGATTGTCTTTCCAATTACATTGCCAGCAAGTCAAATAATTTTAGCAAAATGAGACAAACTTTGATGACAAATCTGGATGTGGATCTAATTTTTGCCTATTTTTCTTGATTTTTGTTCTGTTATGTGGATGTCATCATATGTTTCTAGGGAATTCAAATTGTATTTATATTTATATATTTCACACCTGAAATACAAGGCCGCATTTACTTTGTTCTGATCTGTTGTAAGCCGAGCTTGTTTGTTTTATATTTTGTCTTTTTTCGATTGGATCCCAAAGGTATAAGAAAAAATAATTATATATAATTTTCTTTGACTATATGTATACCTATAAAATATTATACATAACTATAATTAAAAATATAATTAACAACATATATTTAATATACATCTTTATATATTAGTATATAAAAATGTATTTTACCATTATATACCTATAAATAACTATATGTATACATATATAAAATTATATAATAAAATATATATACCTACATGTATAAATATAAGTATAACTATATGTGCAACTATATGTATAACTACATGTAATTATAAAATACCATACAACATTATGTTTAACTATATGTGTATAACTATATATAAATATTTGTATAAATATATATAAATATTAGTATTACTGTATAACACTATATATAATTAAATATAACTATATTAGTACCTATGTATACATATATGTAAATCTATATATTTATTTATAACTTTATATATTTATGTATAACTATTTGTATGAATATATCTATATATAACTATATGTTTAACTATATAAAAATATTTATAGCTATATATATTATAAGTATAATAACATATAACTATAAATAATTATATCTTATTATATGTATAACTATAAAAGCTTTATACATAACTATATTTTAATATATGATTTATAAATTATATTTAATATACATTTCTATATATTAGTATATAAAAATGTATTTTACTATATCTATACCAATACATAATTATATGTATAAATATATAAAATTATATGAAAAAATATATATGCCTACATGTATAAGTCTTAGTATAACAATGTGTGTAATTATATGTATAACCACATGTAACTATATTTATAAATACATGTATAACACCATACGACATTATGTTTAACTATATGTGTATAACTATATATAAATATTTGTATAATTATATAATACTTTATATAATTAAATATAACTATATTTGTAAATATGTGTACATATTTAAATTATATAAAAAAAATATATGCCTACATGTATAAATATATGTATAACTAATGTATAACTATATGTATAACCACATGTAACAATATTTATAATTACATGTATAATAACATATAACATTATGTTTAAATATATGTGTATAATTATATATAAATATTTCTATAACTATATATAAATCTTTGTATAATTATATAAAACTCTATATAATTAAATATAAATATATTTGTAACAATGTATACATATATGTAAATCTATATATTTATTTATAACTTTATTTATTTATGTATAACTATTTGTATGAATATATTTTTATATAACTATATGTTTAACTATATAAAAATATGTATGGCTATATATACTATATCTATAATAACATATAACTATAAATAATTGTATATTATTATATGTATAACTATAAAAGCTTTATACATAACTATATTTAAATATATAATTTACAACATATATTTAAGATATATTTGTACATATTAGTTTATAAAAATATATATTACTATATCTATAGCTCTACATAACTATATGTATAACTATATAAAATTTAATGAATAAATTTATATACCTACATGTTTAAATATAAGTATAACTATATGTGTAACTATATTTATAACTACATGTAACTATATTTATAACCACATGTAACTATATTTATAATTACATGTATAACAACATACAACATTATGTTTAATTATATGTGTATAACTATATATAATATTTGTAAAACTAAATAAAACTTTATATAATTAAATATAACTATATTTTTAACTATTTATACATATATGCATACATATATGTAAATCTATATATTTGTTTATAACTTTGTATATTTTATGTATAACTAATTATAACTACTCGTATGCATATATATATATATATATATATAACTAAATGTTTAATGATATATAATTTTTTATAACTATATATATTATATGTATAATAACATATAACTATAAATAATTATATCTTACTATATGTATAACTATAAAAACTTTATACATAATTATATTTTAATATTAATTAACATATATTTAATAAACATTTTTATATATTAGTATAAAAATATATTTTAGTATATCAATACATGTAAAATCATACATAACTATATGTATAAATATATGAAATTATATGGAAAAATGTATAATCTTATATGTATAATATAAGTTTAACTATACATTTAACTATATTTATAAGCACATGTAACTAAATTTATATTTATATGTATAAAAATATACACCATAATATTTAACTATGTGTATATCTATATAAATATTTGTATAACTATAAAAACTTTAAATAAATAAATATAACCTTATTTTTTATTATGTATACATATATGTAGATCTATATAATTATTTATATCTTTATATACATTCATGTATATCTACTTATAACTACATGTATGCATATATCTATATATAACTATATGTTTAACTATATGTAACTATTTATAGCAACATTTTTTATATGTATACTAACATTAATTATATACAGAATAATACTAATCTGTTGCACTAACTTAAATTAAATTACAAAAGATATAATATCAACAGTATGTAAGCACATAGCATGAGAGTGTCCGTTGTTCAGGCTCATATATGGTATAATACAAATAAGGGTCGTACTATTACCTATTCCCAGCCCTTGGGCCTCAGGCACATATATGAACTTATGTATGAAAAAAGATGTAATATTTGATAGGTTTGTACAAAAGAAATTTTTATTTATTTTATATAACTCCCCATTCTAACAGTATATTCTATGTGTGTCTCTCTCTCCCTCTAATTCTTTCTGTGTCACTCTCTTCCTCTTTTTCTTTATATGTACTCACACACACACACTCTCTCTTTTTATTTTATTTCTCGCTCTCCTTTCTTGCTTGTTCTCTTCTCTATCTCTCTCTCCCTCTCTCTCCCTTCTCTCCCTCTCTCTCCTCTCTCTCACCCCTCTCTCTCCTCTCTCACCCTTTCTCTCCCTCCTCTCCCTCTCTCACCCTCTCTCTCCCTTTTGCCATTTCTCTTCCCCTCTCCCCCTTTCTCTCTCTCCCTCTATCTCCCCCCCTTCTCTCTCTCTATCTATCTATCTATCTATCTCTTTCTCTATCTATATATCTCTTTCTCTCCCCATCTCTTTATTTCTCTACCCTCTTTCTCCCCACCTTCTCTATCTCTCTCCCTTTCCCCCTTCAAACATTAAATGTCATTCTTTTTCACTTCATTTATTGTGCATTATCTTATTTTGCTCCCTTTATCTAGTATTACTATGATATCTATTAATCTTTATCATGCTAAAATCACTTCATCTATTCATGTAGATTCTAAAAACACATTGCCTCGATATTCATGATCTTTAATTTTTAAATATTCATCTGTAAGTAATTTATTTAATTATTAGTATATTTTGATCTAATAGAATGTTTAATTCTAAATAATGAATGATTAAGCATTATTTTTTGTGAATAAAATAGGGGAAAATGAATTCAAATCGTTAGTGGATGTACACAAAGTTTATGAATGGAATTTTGAATAAATATTTTTGAGTGGGCTTGAAACTTTCATCAATTTTGCATGTAGTCAATCGTGATGGATGGATGGAGAAAAAATTAAGTGTCCATGTAATCATCACAAGTGTCAGAATATCTCTTTTCATGATGCAAGCACTATAAGATACTATTAGCTAAATATGGCTTTGTGTCAATTTATTTTGTTTGGATTTATCATGGGTAAAGTACAATGACTCTGAACATTGACCAAAATGAGAGTACTGAATCATTTGCTTATGGTGAAGAATCATCAAACAAATACCATAGATTGATAACGTAAGCACTGGTGTTGACTTCAATATAGATTATATGGATGAACCACCGAATTCTGAAGCTCTAAAATTTTATGAAATTCTTAAAGCGGTAGATAAAGAGTTGTTTCTTGGTTGTAAAACACATTCAGAATTGTCACTTGTGGCTCGAATTATGAGCATTAAGTCAAAAAATCATATGTCTGAGAAATTATCTGATCTGTGACATAACTGATGAAGGAGATTGTTTCAGATAATAATTTGAGCACTAACAACTTTACAACACTAAGTAGTTACTACGAGGAATGGTTCTACCAATAGAAAAAAATTCATTATCATTTCAATGGATGTACGTTATATTGGGGTGGTGATAGTGATTTAATTAGCTGTAAGTTTGTGATCATCCTCGATTTATGAAGGCATCTCGGTTGTAGATATGTGACAAAAATTAAAAGTTGCATTTGAGAAGATGTATTATTTTCTATTAATTCTTTGATTACAGAGACTATATGCATCAAATGCTATAGCAAATGATATGAGGTGGCATTCTGAGCATGAGGTTTGAAGAAGAGGTAATGAGTCATCCATCGGATTCACTTGTTTTGGAAGCATTTTAATCATAGACATCAAGATTTGCAGCTGAAAGTTAAAATGTGAGATTGAGTCTCTACACTAATGGATTTCAACCATTTGTGCAATCTAGACAATATTATTCAACATGGCCAGTGATAGTGAAACTTTATAACTTGCCTCTTTGGTTGTGTATGAAGAAGTAATATATGTTTTGTCAAAATTGGTTCTTAGGCCAAAAAATCCAAAAGACATGTGGATATTTTCTTACTGTCTCTTATTGTAGATTTAAATCATTTATGGGATATTGGCGTGAATACTTATGATATCTCAAAGAAGTAAATTTATTATGTGGTCGGCAGTTATGTGGATAGTAAGTGATTTTTCTGCATATTCAATGTTGTCTGGCTGGAGTACTGCAAAATGATTCGCATGCCCATATTGAATGACAAATTCCGGTGAATTTACCCTCAAATTTAGTGGTCAACAATCATGGTTTGATAACCATCATAAGTTTCTACATACGAATCATCCATTTCGAAGTAATAGAACTACATTTCGAAAAAATAAAACTGTGATTACAGTTGCACCAGTAGTTCGTTCAGAAGATGATATTATGACAGAGATTCAATGTTTTGGTTTGAAGAAGTTAATTGAAAAGGATGCTACTAGAAGTAATGGACCAATAGGCAAAATATTTGGCTAGAGGAAACATAGTATATTTTTGGACGTGCCCTATTGGAAGTCCAATTTTATTCATCATAACTTAGATGTAATGCATATTGAAAAAAATATGGTTGACAATATTTTCAACACTATCCTTAATGTAAACGAAAAAACCAAAGATACTTTAAAATCAAGAGAAGAGTTTAATGATTACTATCGGCGTCCTTAATTGAAACTGAATGAGGCAATAGGAAAATTCCCTAAAGCTTGCTACACACTTGATAAGAAGGCAAGATAGATATTGTGTGAATGAGTTAAAAATTTGAAATTTATTGATGGATATGTGTCAAATATGGGTAGATGCATTGATATGAAGAATCTAATATATTTGGAATAAAAAGTCATGACTATCATGTATTTATGCAGAGATTGATTCATTTTCATTCCATGAATTACTTCCCTTAAGTGTTTGGAAGGTCTTTACATAACTTTGCCTTTCAAATAGCTAACTACAACCACAATCAAAATAGATGACATGGTGAGGCTGGAAAATGACATTCCACTTATTATTTGTAAGTTTGAATGAATATTCTCATCGAGATTTTTTGACTCGATGAAGCATTTGCCAGTCCATTTGGCATATGAACCAAGGATAGCAAGGCCATTGCAATACAGGTGGATGTATTCTTTTTAGAGGTAAATACATATAATTTGCTATGTTTTATTATTTTATACATAAAGTAATATTGTAAATTAATATAATTGAAATTTAACATTGTGGTTGTAGGTATCTTCATAAGTTGAAATTGAATGTTATAAACAATGCAAAAGTTGAAGGTTCAATTTGCAATGCATATTTAGTAGAAGAAGCATCATCATTTTGTTCTTACTATTTTGAGTATCATGTCAATACAAAGAATAGAAATATGCCTCACAATGATAAAGGTCATGTGATGGTAGAAGATGATTCTATGGACAAACTATCTATCTTCAAGTACCATTGAAGAGCATTTGGAAGAGCAATAAAAAGATGTATATAGATGAAGAGTACAAAGCAGCCCGGAGCTACGTTTTACTTTATTGTGATGAGGTTGCACCATATATTGAGTATGTATAGCTAAAATGGTTGTAGGTTTAATCATAATTTAATTTTATCTTTAATAGGAATTATAAAAAATTAATATATTTTTTTTCTCTCTTTTTATATTTGTGCAGTATTTATTTGGAGCAGTTAAAATATAGGCAACCAGTAATTTTCAGCAATTATGCCGATTATATTCTAGAAACTGAATTTGCGAATTGGTTCAAAAATTATGTGAGAATTAATAAGTTTTAAATTTTTAAATTATTTAATTTATTAGTATCTTTTATTTTTAATATCATTGTTTAATTTATGTCACAGGTAATTGATCCTTCAAATTGAGATTCAAATATTTTCATTTAGATTCTAAGTAAATGGCCTTTTAGATATGTGACAACCTATCGTGAGCATTTTGTTAATGGAAATAAATTTTATACAATTGGACACGGTTCTTCTAAAACAACAATGAATAGTGGTGTATGCATTAAAGGCTCAGGTTATAGTGCAAATGAGATTATGGTCAACTCAAAGAAGTTATTGTTGGAGTATCCTAGACTCAAAAATAACAGGATTGTATTATTAAAGTGTGTATGGTTTGATCCTACATGAAATATAGGCACAAAGATTCATTCAGATTATAAGCTAGTGGATGTTAAGCATAAACTTATATATAATCGATATGAGCCATTTATTATGGCAGTTCAAGCTGCTCAAATATATTATTATACATATCCGAGTTTATCTCATAATAGTGATTGATGGGCAATTTGCAAAATCAAAGATCGATCAAAATTTGGAGTAATAACATCTCAACAAAGAAGTGCAGACTTAGATTTTGCACTGGCATTCCAAGAAGTTGACATAAATAATATTGAGCCTATTCATGTAGATGAATATCCTGAAATTTATGTGACTCAAATAGTGGCCTAATAGAAATTGAAGATGATCAATTTTTATCTGAAGATGAGTTCGAATTTCCATCGGAATCAGATGAAATATGAGAATATTCATTGAAGGATGACACTGATGATGATAATTAAACTGTTATAATTTTATTATAATATTAAACTATCAAAGTCTTTCTATATTTGTTTGAAATCTATCGGTGTGTTTTATTCTAAATACATGCTTGTTCATCATATCTCTATTATTTGTTCTATGTTTTATTTTGTATAGTAGATGGTGCCCAAAGGATGTGACCATGGTGGAGGTGGACATGGACAGAGAAATGAACTAAATTCATCTATTATGTTACACATGTTGCAAAATCAGTACCATCTCATACCCACCATATCCAGATTTCAACATCATAATCACCATCTTCATTTCTATAACCAACACCATCATTGAGACCTCTACTATCACCTTTATCAGATATAAGTCCACTAACCATTATGCTTCCTTCACACATTTGATTTATCTCTATCTTCTACA